>JAWWES010000042.1:7217736-7269947 GCA_035583135.1 Lophotriccus pileatus
TGAGGAAAAATCTCCACTGAGGCTCACGTGCTTCCCTCGGTGGGGTCTCCTCGCAAAGGCTCCGCGGACACGAGTGGGGCACTGTCCCCTGTCCTGCCACCCTGTGACAAGTGGCAGCAGCACAAGTGCTGCCCCAGACCCAGCTCCCTGCAGCCCGGACACGGCTCTGGAGCTGAGCACGTTGTCATAGCACAGTTTAGAGCTGCAAAGAGCTTTTAAGTTCCTTTTAAGCAAACAGTGACATGTTGAAGGGCAGATAAGAAATGCGTTATTTATCTTTGCTTGATGTACAGTCATTGAATACACAGGCTGTAACAGCACTTTGTCTCCAGGCAGCTGACAGCTGCATTCTGCTAAATGATTTTACGCTTTATTTAACAGAATTCCTTTGTTTGCAGAAGGTCAGTAACAATTTCTGACAGGCTGAGCCAGCAAAATTGATGACAGGGAACGTCTTAAGAAATCAAGGTTGATGTGTGGAAGGTGAGGGAAGGAATGGCACCACAAACCACCAGTCACATTGGCTGCTCTGGCAAGACAGCTTTGTTCCAAGCAGGATCAGTCACTGGGAAAAGCACGTGGGGCTTTTGGTTTCCAAGGAGTAAGGGGAGAAAAGGTGAAGAGGCAGCCTGATGATAAATGGGAAAAGTAAAAGCTTCTCAGTGCTTTGAGATTAGAGGGGCAGGAATTGTTTCAGAGCAGACTTCTTCAGGGAAACAGTTACAGCCTTGCTTTGTGGTGTCTTCCAGCTTTAAAAGCAACAGAAGAAGGATTGTCCTGGACTGAGTGTCACAGATGGCCACTGATAAGTCACTTGTGTAACCACAGGCTCCTCCTTGCTGCTCAGGGGATGCTGCAACCACACCATAGGTAAGTTACCACTAAAGCCAAAGAGGATTTGGGTACTGGTGCCATTGGCTTGCGTGGGAGCAAGTTGTTCTCTCCTGAGATGTGTACTCCAGATTAAACAGTGCAAATCAGGATCTTCACAGCTGACAGTTGCTTTGCTCTGACACTATGTTTTTTTCCCACTAGGATCTGATCTACAGGTGGCTGGATGAAAAAGTGGTTCCCTGGTTTCTTCTGTTCCAGAATAAAATAAATTATGGGAAATCTTGTGAGCTGAGGTTGTTTTTTGTTTAGTTATTTTTGTAAAGGTTGGCCTCAATGCTCTTAGAGGTCTTTTCCAACCTTAGCGATTCTATGATCCTACTTGGACAGAAATGGTTTTGTGCAGGTAGAAAGGATTTTAGATTAAAACACTTCCTGAAATTCAAACAGTTGTGAGCTTACCCTTCATAGCAAACCCGATACCCCAAGACTTCAGTGTCTGCACATGCTGAAAGTTGAAGAATACCAATTCCCAGGGACTAGTGTGACAAAACTACTTACAGCTCAGCCAGGTCTGGTGACAGGAACGGCTCTTGTGGTCTGCTTGGGAGCTCAGAGATCAGGGTGTGAGAGGCAGGAGTAGAGTCATTAGGTTCATTTGATGGTAAGTCCTTAAAACTCCAGTGCAAGGCTCCACCCTGGGCTGGGACACCCCTTTTTTGAGAAGGGAGAGGAAGGTGCACGGTGTGGTTCTGATGTGCCCAAACCACTCTGCCCATGAGCTGGGTGATTCTGGGCAGGACGCTGCCCTGGGACAGGACACTTGCTCTCTAAACCCTGCTCTTCCTGCCCTGTGTCTCAAGGTGCTGCTGATGTCACCTGAGGGTTGGCCAGAGCTGGTTTGAGGAGGTTTTGGAGCGTCTTGGGCAGGTGAGGTGAGGATCAGGCTCATTCTTGTCATGAGAGAAGTTTTTGCTGAGCGCTGGTGAACACAAAACAGGCCTAACAGGCTGCCGTGGTGCCAGTGTGAGGTGGCTCTGATGGGAACAAAGGTTAATTTGAGACGTGGGAACACAAGGTGGGCCCCAAGCTGGAGATTACATCTGAAGCAGGCTTGGAGCCTAACCTGTAGGTGAACCGGCTGGAAACAGCCTGCTGGGAGCTTGAGGGGGTTTGGAGGGGTTTGGCTCGGGGCCAGGGTATCTTGCCATCTGTACAGCAACCTCATACAGCAAGTAGCATTCCAAGTGGAAAAGGGCTGTGCTCTGAGCTACCAGGCCTCCCTGCCAGCCCAGGTCTCCATGATACAAACCTGCTCCCATCCCCATCTCCTGCCTCTGGGGCTGTTCCCCAGTTGAGGGTTCAATCTACTACCTGCTACCGTTCCACTGCTGCAGGAGATTGGAAGAGGGGGCTCATCCCCCACTTCATCAAAACAACAGAAACAGGCATTGAAGAACACAATCATTCAACATTTATGTAATTACACAAAGTGAGGAAGTGTCTTGGGTTACACTGCTCTGTATCCACCCTCCAGCTGGAGGAGTGTCCCCAGTGGGTCTCCCTGAGCAGAGCTTGTTCAGGACCTTCACCTCCCTGAGGGTTTTGGGGAGGAAATTACAAAGAGTGATGATAGCTTGTGATTCACCTGCTGCCTCTCAAAGCACTCAGAGGGCACCACAACCCTGGGTCCCTGTGCAACAAAGGCCCAACAAACTCAGTGCCACACGTGTGGCTTCAGTCCAGCATCACCTCTGGGCTGCTCAGGGGTCGGACACATTCCTGGTGTCCTGGCTGAGCTGCCCTCACCCTGGTCTGAGCTGATGGCTTTAAAACCCTTCCTTGTCTGAAAACACCAGACCCAGAACAGGGGTCAGTGACAGGGCTCACTGTCTGTCACAGGAGAGGGCAGCCACACCCCTGTCTGTGCTGCTGATCACGCAAACATCCTTCTGGAGGGCAGCACACACCGACACACAGCTGGCTGGAGCTCCTTTCTGCAGCCTAGGAGAAGTGTTCTTCAAACACACCACCTTCTCATCATCTGGGTGATCTGGTCTCTAGTCCAAGGATTCACCCTGCCCGTTGTCCCACCACGGTGACAAGCCTTTGAGCTGGAGCATGATGGTGAGGGGAAGTGTTTTCCAGCAACACCAGCATCCTCTTCCAGCACCATCCTGCCCCTCCTGTGCTCCACAGGGGCCACTGCTGCCCCACAGCCATGTTCACGGGGCTGGCAGGTCACAGCCACGTGCTGTGGTGCTTCTTGGTGCCCCAAAGGCCACGTTCAGTCGCGTTGAGCCTTGAAACGTTTCAGGAGATCCCTGAGGAAATGCGACGTTTCTCTAACAGCTTCAGCTTCCCCCTGACTGTCACACCACTGCCAGCTGTAGTGTGCCAGGTCTGCTCCATGGGCAGGCTGGCTGGCCAGCTGGGGAGAGCCCTCAGGAGACAGAAGGTGGCCCTCGGGAAAGAGAAGAGCCACAGGAGTCCTCGGACTTGCCCCCATGGGCAACCTCCCGGCCTCACCGCTGGTACAGGGTGATGATCCCGGCCCGGTGCAGGCTCCTCCACAGCGCTGCCTCCAGCATCATGTCGTGGTTGGCATAGAACACCAGAGGCTTCTTCTCCACTTCGTAGTAATGGTCTGAGAACTGCTCGTAGTTGGCAGTGATGAACCCATAGGCACTGACCTGTGGGGAGGGACAGACAAAGGATGGGGTCAGGGCTCTACTTTAGGTGGTCTATTCACCACCACCTCCCTCTTCCAGGGACAGGGGGCAGGTAGGACAGCCACCAGGACAGGCTGGTCCCCACCATGACCCCCACAGCAGCCAAAGGGAAGGGAATCCCCTTGTCTCCAGCAGGAAGGTGATCCCATGGCCTCTCACCTGGTCGCAGGTGTGCAGCGCGGTGAGGAGCATGAGGGCGCCGGTGCTGGGCATGTAGAGGGAGCTGTACTGGGTGTTCAGGATCTCTGATCGCAGGAACCTGGCAGTGGACACGGCAGGGGTGGGGGGTCACGGCTGGCACAGCACTGCAGCCCCCAGACCCACACCCATCCAGCCCCCACCACGCACTGGGTGATGCCAGGCCCCGGTAAGGGAGGGGCACCGAGTGAAACACAGGACTGGGGTGGATTCTCTGGTGGCTGCTACTGAGGCTGAGCTCATTTGCTGCAGGTTGGTAAAAGGCACCTCTCTGCTGTTTGGAATCACCCCAATCCAGACCCCTTGCTTTCGTGAGAGGCAGGGAAAGACACTCCCATTGGGCCCTACCTCTACTCCTGTTAGACTGGGACAAAATGTAATTTATTTTGGGGAATGGGAGCAAGGTAAGCACAGAGGGATGTAGGAGGGGGTGCAAGCTGTGCTGCAGTGAGCAAGAGTGGCAGGGGAGAGGTGCCTCAGCCTTGTCTGCAAACAGCACAGCAGATGTGGTTCCATTGCCTGGGGAGGACTGGGAATACACTTTGATGCTGAGCAGCCACTGGTCCGTAC
Organism: Lophotriccus pileatus; assembly: GCA_035583135.1. Taxonomy (NCBI): domain Eukaryota; kingdom Metazoa; phylum Chordata; class Aves; order Passeriformes; family Tyrannidae; genus Lophotriccus; species Lophotriccus pileatus. Next base: position 7,222,068 of record JAWWES010000042.1, read on the forward strand.
TGCAGAGAGCAGAGGTAGTCTGAGCCCAGCCTTGAGCAGAGCTGGACAGCAGCCACTGTCCTCATCATCCTCACCTTACTGTCAAGTACTGCAAGAAATCAGGATGCAGCAACTTGAACTTCTCTGCAGATGCCTCCGGTCCAAAATACTTCTGTGGCCTGCAGCAGGGAAAGGAGAAGGGCAAAATTGTGTCACAGGAGTCCTGGAGCTACTTGGGGTTTGTCCCAGCAGGGACAGATGTCAGGGTGAGGGCAGGCAAATCATGCCTGCATCACTGAGGGTGTTGGGGGGCTACTCACTCATCCCCCTTGTCCGAGCCCTCAGGCACTGGTCTGCCCTGGATGGCCGATCTCAGCATGACATAGTCCCGGACATCCGAGGGGATGAAGATGTACTTCAGGTCCTGCAGTGGGGGCACAGATGTGGCACTTGGAGGGGCTTTACAGGGCTAGCAAGGACTGAGGGCTCCCAAAATGGGGAGAAGGTTTGGGGGGCAAGCCCAGCCTCAAGGGATGATTCAGAACCACATGCCCAACAAAGCCCTCTGCATCTCACCTTGGCCCGGGGGATGCGGGTGAAGCCGTACTCCTCGTAGGCGATGAGGGAGTTCTTCATGGTGTTCACCGTGAAGCCGTAGAAGGAGACCTTGGTGCCCACGTCCTCCTCGAAGCCCTTGATCACGGCACCGTTGATCCTGCAGGAGGAGCACAGGACAAGTTTCCAGGGCTGGGCCCTCCCCGGCACCCACGGCCCCGTCCCGCCCGTGACCCGCGCGCACCTGAAGACCAGGTCGTGTGCGTCGATGGCCTTGCCCTGGCGCGAGCCGTTGAGGATTCCGCCGTTCCCCACCACGGCACAGCGGACACAGCCCCCGGGCAGGGCGGCCCTGTCGAAGAGCTGCCTGTTGGCGGAGGCGTTGAGGAGCCGGAGGGTGCTGCCCACCACTGGAACGGAGCAGGGTGGGACCGGTCAGTGGGGAAAAGGTGTGTCAGTCAGCCCACGTGAGCACATCCAGGAGCAGCACGCAAAACTCACCCCTTCCCTGTGCAGGAGACGGGATATGGGGACCCCAGACAGTCCCTGCTATTCAGGCTTTGTGTCACCCACTCTCAGCCCCCCTCCCCGTGCTTCCAACCCTGCTCCAAACAGCAGCACTCAAGGGCCGTGAAGGGGTCACAGGGTCACATCCAGACATCTCCAGCTCCAGCCCTGCTGATGCTGCTGCCCATGCTGGCCACGTCCCCTCCTCACCGTATCTCTTTGCAACAGCCACCAGTTCCCTTCCCCCTGCCGTCCCCAGCATTTCCCAACCCAGGGATTGAAGCTGGCAGCTGACAGGGAGAGCAGAGAGCGGGTTTGGGGTGGGAAGGGAAACAATCTCCATCCACCACAATGGAGAGGGTTGTCCAAGCTCCTCCGTCCCCACTTAATAATCATGCACACACTGGAGCTTTTATTCGGGGAAAATGTCACAAGATGCAGCAAGAGGCATTTGCAAAGCTGTGCCCTCCACCCCGTGCCCCAGGAGGTGGCGTGGGGAGAGATCAAGCTCCCTGGTTCCTCTGCAGCCTTCTCTGCCTGTCTCATGTCACCAGTCCCTTCTGCTGGGCCCCTGAGCCCCTCGAGCTGCCCCACATCCCCAGATCCCCCCATCGACTGCTGCCCCCATCCCAGCTGGGTCTGTACCTGCGAGGGACAAGCCGTGCCAGCCGTAGGGGACGTGTCGAGTCTTCAGCCTGTTCCAGGTCTCCAGGGTGAAGTGCTGGTCCCACATCAGCACAGGGGTGTCGAAGCGGAAGATCTCCCCAAACTTGGGGTCTGCCTTGGCTCTGGCCATCACTGAGTGCAGGCAGGGGCTGGGCTGGGAGGGAGAAGGACCCCAGCTCAGCCTCCAGCCTGGGTCTGCCTTCCCTGCGACACCTCCACCCCTCAGCAGGCACCAAGGAGAGGACAAACCCAGGGACAGAAATGCTCCTTGTCCATCACACGTTCTGCTGGGTCACCCAGGCAGGGCAGTGTCCCGTGCCTCGGTTTGCTGCTGCAAAACACCCTGTGGCACCCAGCTCAGTGGGGCTGGGGACACCAGAGCTTACAGGGTCACCTGAGAGTGTGAAAGATTCAGCACCTTCAGGTGTGGGCACTCCACTGAAGGGCTCTGCTGTATGAGAACAGTCCAAGTGCCCAGGAATGGTCCCCCCCAGAGCCTGGGTCCATCCTCATGAGTCTCCAGCCTGGCCTGGTGGCCCAGGAGTCACAGGGTTGGAGAGAGTGCCCAATGCTGGCTCCAACTTCCACATTAGGGAATGGCAGGAGGGAGGTCTGGGGAGACCCACTTGTGTGGATGAAACCCCTTCCAGAGGATGCTGCTCTTCCTTCAGCTTCCTCACACAGCCCTTCAACCAACAAAACCCAGCACAGAGGGGCACCATGGACATAACTGTGCTGTGCTAATGCTTACCTGCTTCCTTCTGGGCTCGGGCTCCTCCAGCTCTGCAGAGGGCTTGAAGGAATTCCCACTGGAGTGGGGGAAACATAGGGCAGAGTTAAAAATCCATCACTTGGGCACCAGGGAACCTTCACGCCAGGATTGCTGGACACCTTTCCCTCCTTACCTCTCCGAGCTGCCTCCGAGGGCCCATCTGCCGTGCGGAGCCCCCGACGGGGCCAGGACCAGCGGCTCCGGCTGCAGCAGGCTGGGAGGAGACAGCGAGGGCTCAGCTGAGGAGGTGACACTGAGCACCCCAACACCCCCAAGCCCGTGACAGCCACAGGGCAGGACCGTGTCCCCTCGTCTCCCCTCCCGCGCTGCCTGCGCCCACCCGTCCTGCAAGCGGAGAGCCACGGACGTGCAAAACACGGGGTTTGTGCAGAAAGCAGCTGCTGTCTCCTCGTGGGTCCCACCTCCAGGAGCTCCACACAACAAAAATCACACCCAGCCCATCCTGCGGCCTTGGGGGAATCCTGCTGAGACCACCCTGTCTCTTCCCACCATCTCATACCCGAGTCCAAGTTGGACAAGGCTGGGAAAAGCTGGACAGGCCAGCAGGACACTTTCAGTTGTTACACTTGGAGAAGCAATCAACAGCTGGGGTCTGCAGGCTCTTGGGGTGTATGAGACCTCATCTGCCATGGGGGCAGCTGGAGCATGCCCTGATCCTTCATTCAGCACTGGGAGACAAAGGCAAGGGCAGCCACCCCGAGAAATCTGGGGTGCCCTGAGCCCCAAGGGGCCAGGAAGAGCTGACCCAGCCCCCCAGGGGGGAACTGGGGCTGGGGGCAGCCTGGCAAGAAGGAGGTGGGAGCCCACCGGAGGGGAACAGGCTCCCATTCATCCCCACACAGAAAGGCCCTTCAGAGCCCCCCGGCGCTGCCGCCAGCCCAGCCAGCAGGTGCTCAGGCCAGAAGGGGGGTATTGTGGAGGAGACAAGGGCCCCTTGTTACGGGATCTCTGCCTGGGAGCCTGGGGACAGGTAGAGGCAGGTGGGGAGCGGAGCTCTGCCTCCCCCCCGGCCCCCGCCGGCGCGACGCTGCCTGGCAGGGCAGGCATTGGGTTTCCGTCCCTGCCACAGCCCCTGTCAACAACAACAATCTGCCCAGGAGCAGATCCAGACCTGTTTGCCACCCAAACCCTGCTCTGAGCCCCCCTGGGGGTACAGCATGATATGGGAGGACAGCCCAGTGCTCTGCCTGGGGTCCAAGAGGGGTCCATCAAGGTGGGACTGAGCCATCCCAGGGAGATGCTGGAGCTGCAGCTTTCTGCAGGGCTTTTCTGGGTTATCCCTGCAAGGATCCAACTAACTCCAGCCTGACCAACCTTGCCTGCTCCCTTGGCCTGCGAAGGGGAGCACAGGGTGTGTGAACAGCAAGGCCAAGGCCATCAAAAACTGCACCAGACCTGGTGGTTACACTGAAGGCTGCTCTTTCAGCCCAGGTACCAACAGCACACTCACCACAGCAAAGCTCATCCACACAAGTGTCTCACAGGACCAACCAGGAGATCCCTGGATGCCGAGTCAGCTCAGCCAAGGCAAACTGCCCTGGGATCCAGGGAGCTCACCCCAGTCCTGGTTGCTGCCTCCATCTCATGATGCAGGTGATCCCTAGCCCAGGTACCTCACCAGCAGGAGCTTATCGACACTACCACCGCCCAACCAACAGACCAACAGAAACCTCTCTGCTCCAAACCCAGAACAGGTTTGCACTCAACTCCCTGCAAGGCATGCCAGGCCCCTGGGTTGGACACACACCCATTTTCTGGCTGCAGAAGTGCAGCTCCCCACCAAATCCTGAAGTCACTGCCCTCACCCACCATGTCCGGGCTTGAGCTTCAGCCAAACAGCCTCTCCCAACCCCACCACCTCCCTATCCCTTCCTATCATGCTCACGAGCCTCAGCTACATACTTCTGCCCACCCAGACCCTGCCCAGCCCTCCAAGCTCTCCCATTCTTGTTTCTTGGTACAGACCCTTCCATGGCTCATGCCATGCCTGCAGGACAAGGCAAAGTCCCGGACACTGGCAGTGGGAGGGTGCTGTGCTACTGTCTGAGGTTCCAAGGACGCTGTGGTGTTACTGTTATGTGTCGTGACAGTCAAGAAAGAAAGATCAGGAGGCTCACTCAGGGCAACATGACATCTTCTTCTTTATTGTCCCCACCACCTTCTTATATCCCCTCTAAGCAAGCAGCGAAGCAGCAGCAGCAAGCAAGCAGCAAGTAAGCAACAAGTAAGCAACCGCGTTTTAATTGGCCAGCCATCATTACTAATACATTTGGCAATAGTCATGAGATACCTGGAGATGTTCAAGGTTAGGCTGTGTTCACACACTCCCCTCAATTCATGGACTCACAGCTGTCTTTTCTTTAATTAGGCTCGTGTACATAACTTGCTTATCTTTAAGCATACATAGGAAAGTTTCTCAGGGCAATTTCTTCTTCCAGGGAGCTAACGGGCCTGCTATTAACCACTACACTGTGGGAGTTCTGAAGGGCTCAACCAGCCTGGCAGGTTGGCTCCTGATGACGTTCCACGGGAGCTGGGACCCACCTCCACCCATGGCCAGGCACAGTAGGTGGCACTTGCTCCTCGTTTCTTCCAGGACTTGTGCTGAACTGATAAACCAGTGCCAGCACCTCCCTGCACTCACATCCCAGCTGCGGGTGCTGGAGCCAGCTCCCCAGCAAAGGCACTGCCCAAACCCTGCCAGGAAGGGCGTGGGGCAGCTGGCCCCCCACCAGAACGCAGATCAGTGGCACGAAGGGGAGCCAAGCGCTTTGACGTCACCCGCCAGGATGTGGTGAAGCACCTCGTGATGCTTGGTTGACTCAGAAGATGACAACCCTCCCCAGGACCAACAGATGCACAATGGGGCTCTGGGAAGGAGTGGCTGTGGCTGCCCCAGCACTGGCAGTGACAGCAGAGCCAGCCAGGCTGGGGGCACTCTCTCACCAAATGTGACATTTTTGGTCCAAGGCCATCCTTCAATTCCGGAAGATAACACTGTGTGCGAGTGTTGTGAGCACACACTCTGGCCTTATCTTCAGAAAACACTCCCAGGGCCCCACATTTGAGGGAGCCAAAGTAACAACAAGAACCTGCTCTTGGAGGCATTTGCTCCATCCTGCTGTGAAGGGCTGAGCTCCAGGAAGCATCTTTCCCGGTGCAGAGCTGAAGCAGCACGGAAAGGCTGGGCAGAGCTCAGTGATCTTCCTGTCAGCCCTAATAATAAAGCCACAGGCGGAGCTGGCAGCTCACCAGCGGGGTTTGGGAGAGGTGGACAGGCAGGGATTAGGAGTGGGATAGGGCTGTGCTCTGCCAAACCCTGGGGGCTCCAGGGATTCAGGTCCCTTCATCCTTGCATGGCTGGCTCTGGGGGCATGAGGGCATTTCACCCATCTCCATAGGACCTCACAGCTGCCATCACCTTTGTGCTGAGCTGGGAGGGGACTCAGCATGGCTGGGGGTATCTGGTCCTGCAGTGATCTGGTGCTGGCACCAACCACCATCCAGAGGGGAACAGCTTCCCTCTAACCATCTCTGTCCTCCTGTCCCTCTGCAGGGGGACACTGCTCACACAAACCTCCCCAGGAAACGTGGTCACCTGCACCCACACGTGAGCACCCTGAGCCTCCTGTGCTGGCAGGCAGAGCGGGAAGTGGGTGCTCTGTGGTGGCACCTCAGCCTGTGGAACGCTGGCCATCCTGGTTCCACCTCCGGATTCAGCCCCACATCCCTTGGCAGGGCACAGCTGATTGCTCCAGTGCACAGAGCAGCCTGGAGGAGCAGCAGCCATTGGGCACCACGTTTATAAACACAGGGAATCGGAGCCAACAGGACCTGCTCGTTTGGGTTTAGCTTTAGAGGCTGGATTGAAGCCAAGAGGAGAGCCCAGGAGAGCTTTGGAGAGAAGCTCAGCTCTGTGTTACCTCACCCTGGGCTCCTCTCTGGGGCTGGATGAGCTGACCCATCAGTCACAGGGCTGGAGCCCAGGCTGGCTTTGCCAGGGAGGTGACCTGGGGCAGGTCCAGGCAGGGTGAGGAAGAGGCAGCCTGACATGTTGTGGGGAGAACCCACTCCTGGCTTCCATTGCATGGCTTTCCTCCACACCCTGGCTCTGGGTTGAGCCACTGATCCTGTGCCAGGCCACAGCTGGTTTCCATTCCTAGCTCCAGAGTGGTCTCTGGGCACGTTCTGCTGCCCTCATGGGCCTCGGTTTCCCCTCTCATGGACATCAAGCTCTTTGTGGGGAGCTGCTCTGCACCCCAGCTGTGACATGCCCTGAGCACTGTGTGGTTCTGGCTGACACTGCACCTCCAAGGATTGGAAACAGCCAACCTCTGCCCAAACTGCTGGGGATATCCTGCTCCAGGGGAGGGGATCTCTGCCTTGGGCAAGATGGGATGGGGCAAAGAGAGCCCCAAGCTACCAGCTGGGGAAGAGGCAGCATTTGAACCCTGGGCAGTCCATCCAGCTGCTTCCAGAGCAAATCTGTTTGCCCTCAGCCCACCCTGTGCAGGACTAGCTCCAGTCCTCACAGCATCCCCCATTCCCAGGCAGCACCCAGGCTGCTGGGCTCTGTCACACCGAGGGCACCCAAGAGCACCCAGGAGGAGGTGAGGGACACCCCCAGCGCTCTCCTGGCACATCCCCTGGTGCTGCAGGGCAGAGGGCGGCTGGTCCCGCAGCCCCAGCGCTGTGCAGGCTCCCTCACCCCCTGCCCACTCACCCACGCTCCCCGGGGCTCAGCACTCCCCAGCACTCCGTCCCACTTGGCACCGTGGAGGCTCAGGAAGGGGCTCGTGGAGGTTTGGAGGACGCAGGGAAGGCAGACGAAGAGGGACTGCAAATTGCTGGAGTTTGGGAAACGCTGCAGCCCTGGGAGTTTGCGAGCCGTGAGGCGCGGTCCGGGGATCCCGGGGGGCAGCCCGGGGGATCCGAACGGGCTGGGGGCAGCCGAGCCCTGCCCCTGCAATGGGGGCGTCGGTGCAGCTCCATGGGGGCCAAACCTCCCCCCAGGACAATCTGCTCGGATCCTCCACGAGCCCAGCGGGGACACGCGGCGGGTTTCACAGAATCACAGAACCACAGAACATGCCGAGTTGGAAGGGACTCAACAAGGATCACCGGGTCCAGCTCCCAGCCCTGCACCTGGGTTCGGTGGGCAGCTGAAGGGGGTTTGATCCTGCCCGGCGTGGGCCGTCCCTGGACCCAGCAATGGTTTCTCTGCACTGTGATGGGCTGCACCCACGTGGGGAACCCCTGCAGACCCCCACGGCCCGGGGGTCCCGCTCTGGGCACCCCTGGGCAGGACCCGCTGCTCGGGATTCCTCGGAGCGGGAGCAGAGCCTGCTGCGAGCACATTTTCCAATCCAGCCAACGACCGGGGGGCACAGCTGGAAGAACCCGCCCTAAGGGGCCCACACCGGCACCCCAATTCCCCCTCCCCATCCCAGAGCATGGCACCTCTTGCTGGATTTGCACATCCCTGCCTCCCACCCCCATTCCCTGTCCCCCCCTTACTTGGCTATGATCCTCTGGCTGGTGGGCGACTCCACCGTAGTGTAGTAGTGACTGTAGAGGAGCAGGGAGGATGTTAAACCTGCCAGGAGCAAAAGGCAGAGCCTTTTCCAGTGCGGGGACCCCATCCCGGGCACTTCAACCGCTGGAGCGGCGCAGGCGAGCTGGAGCGTGGGAGCCGGCCCCGGGCACACAAAGTTCCCAACTCCTCCCCTCTCCCACCCGGTGGGCGCGGACACCGCTATGTCCCGGCTCCGTCCTGCCCTGGGTGCCCAGCTGCACCTCGGAGCAGGCTGGGATATTCCTCCGGAGCGGTGGGAGGAAGGGTGTGAGCCGGAGGGAGGAGGCACCAGGCTGACTGGTTTAGACTTGCCGAGGAAAAAAAAAAAAGCACTTTTGAGCTGCTTTTTCTCCGCGCTGGGGGATTAAACATTTACCCAGACCGGCAGGCAAATGCGACTGTTGTGGTTTTTTTCCTCTTTTTCATGCCACCCACCCCCAGCTCACGAACGCGGTTCCCCTCTCTGTAACTTTCCTGTTCCACTAAAAGCACGTGCGTTCGCCGCCGGCTGCTTCCCAAGCGGCAGCACCCACACCCCACGGTGCCACCCCCGAGCGACTCCGCGGGTTATTTTATGCTTATCAGAAGCTCCAGGCTCTGAAGTCAAGCCGGGCTCCCACCCTGGGACGTACCCGCGCCTGGCTGATCGCTGGTTAACCCGCCACGAGGGAGAAAATGTGGGGGAAAAGGGGAGACACCGCTGGGGTGCTGCCCCCGGCCCCGTTCGGGCTGAACGCATCGCTCACCCACACTGTGTGTTTGCAGCAAACAAAAACCGTTCGGAGCTCTGTGGCAAGTCCGACAAAGAGTTTGGGCTGAGGGAAAGGCGAAACGTGTTTGGAGGGTTCGGGAGGAAATTTGCATGAATTATTTTGGTGTTTTCGGAAAGGATGTGCTTCGGTTTCTTTTTTTGAAAGAATATTTCGATGGGTTTTTTCGTTAAACTCTGAAAGAAGCAGCGCTGCGAACTCAAGGATATGCATACCAAAATGTTTATTGCAGCAGGGGGGAAGGGATTCGGCAGGAAAACAAGCGTTTACCATTGAACTGTAGGGATTTTTAGGGGGTTGGGTTTCTAGGAAGCGACCAGACTCGGGAAACAGCAAGATGAGGAGTCCCGTTGTGTCCACGGCTCCCTGAGCACCCACATGTTTCTCCAGGGTGTCACCTACGTCCAGCCTCTCCACAAATACCTGCTTTCATTATTCAGCCCCAAATCCCAGGACTAAACCCCATCCCTGCTCCTGAGTCCCACTGCACACCCCCAGGCTGGTGCACTCACGGCTGCGTTTTCCCCAGCACTCCTTTATCCCCCCAGATCCAATCACCCCCCACTCCCATTCCTGCCTGCCCAGACACGTTTCCAATGATGCTGCTTGTTCAAAGGAAGAATAAATGCAAGAATAATTTTAATAGGAGTTTGTTTCAGTCTCCACTTGCTTCCACTATTGCAGGTCTCCCCATTCCCTCTGGGAATTTTGGCTGTGTGGGAATGGCACCATGCTGACATCCATGAAGTGCCCAGCGTGCACCAATGGCAATGCAGGGAGCAGGTCTGTGCCCATGGCTGGCAGTGGTAGCACTGGGAGAGTGGGCACTGGACCTGGGACACCACGAGGGGATGGTGGCCAGGCTATTTTAAAGAAAACTTGCAGGGATCCATCCCTGCTGTCGTGCAGGGACTGGGGGAGCCGTGGCAGGAAGGTTGGCTTGGGGTGTCTTGGGGAAGGAGAGAGCAGGCAAGAAGCTGGAAGGACAGAACAGACCATCACCACTTGGACACACAGGGATGAAATCGAGCCTGAAGCTCAGCTGGAGCTAAAACTCCAAAAAGATGGGTGGGAAGAGGGGTCTGCACGTGCCCTGGTAGCAAAGGGCAGCTCAGAGAAATGGGGTGTGCCAGTGGGAGGATTTGATGCTTTTTGCCTCTATCACTAAAGGTTGCTCCCAGCCCTCGGGGGTACTGGCATCATCTAGAGGACTCAGGACCAGCAGAGCGGGGTCAGGAGTCTGGGATCCTGCTCAAAGGTCCCCCCACCTGGAACCTGTCCCCACGTGGTGTGACTCAGGGTCTGCCTCGTTCACTCTCTCCCGCTGGATTCGCTCCTGTGAGTCGGAGCCGCGGCTCACGTGCTCTTGATTCTGGCCCTTCATTAACTCCAGCTAATTATTACCAACTGCTCTCATCAGTCACAGGCGATGTAGCAACTCCTGGCTGGAGGTGGATGACCAATGGCCCAGAGGAAGTGACCTTCGGAAAGTCAGGAATTTGCCATTTGGAAATATTTATGGCCCATTCATGTAAATGTGGCGGAGTGGCAGCTTCAAGGGCTGCAGGAGCTGATTTCTTCACATTGCTCCCATCCCTCTGTTTCCATGATATATGGTTTTCTACTGTTGGTTTTATTTTCAGCGGGGTGAAAATGAGATGCACAGTTCTTCATCTGCTCTACTTGTTTTGTGCTACAATGCATTTTGGACTATGCCCCAAAATTAAGTGGTGCTTAATTTAGAAGTTAAATAAGTGTGAAAAAACCTTTTAGGATGATAGTTGCCAAATAAAGATTAGGAAAAGAACATAAAAGAAATTACAATGAAAACCAGTATCATTTTTAGCCTGTTTTTTTTATTCTGGTGATTACTTCTTGGAAACAGAACCCAATCCCTCCACATGGCTTGAGAGTGTGAGAGGAGAATAAACACATTTTGCACCAGCTGGCTGTCGGCCACAGCTTGGTGGAGAAAAGTCTTGTGGTCTTTGCCACGATGAACTGTCCAGCTGGGAGAAAGAGATCTCCAAAAATCTCCTGGAGGATTTGCATATCCAAATGTGCTCGGCGCGGGTTCAGAGGTGCACTTTAGGAGGTGCCAAAAATCTGCTCATGAAACACGTCCCCTGAAATTCAAAGTCTGGACGCCGGGAGCAGGTTGCTGTGTCAGCCCTGCTGGAGAACGTGGGGCCATATGGCTGCCTGAGGAGGCAGGGCCATCACATCATGAAACATTCATCAGCAGATGTCCCGGGAGGCTGACGCAGGGCCCCTTCCCGGCGGGGCGGGGAGGGCGGCGGGAGCACCGCGGCCAGACCTCCCCTCGCCAGGCTCCCTGCCCGAGGCAAACAGGCTCACACACAGCACTGAGAAGACACTGTGGATGCTCCCTGACACTCTCTCTCCTTGGATTTGTTGGTGCCACCACTTCATGGGGAAGTGACTGCACGGAGGATGTTGGGGATGAGGGCAGGGCGGCGGCAGCGCTCGGCTGCGGGACCAGAGATGCTCAGGGCTGTGCTCAGCATCACCCCACGGCACCTGCAGCTCCAGGCAACGGGCTCTGCCCTTCTGCCTTGTGCACAACCCCACGCTGTGGGTGGGGAAAGGGGCTGGGGGTGCAGCTGTGCAGCCAAACTGAGCTGGTGTGCCCTTGTTCAGAGAAGGGCAACAAAGCTGGAGAAGGGGTTGGAGCACAAGTCTTGTGAGGAGCAGTGGATGGAGCTGGGGTTGTTTAGCCTGGAGAAGAGGAGGCTCAGGGGTGACCTTATCACTTGCTACAACTCCCTGAAAAGAGGTTGTAGCCAGGTGGGGGTCAGGCTCTGCTCCCAGGCAACAAGCAACAGGATCAGAGGACGTAACCTCAAGCTGTGCCAGGGGAGGTTTGGGTTGGACACGAGGAGGAATTTCTTCACATAAAGGCTGATTAGACGTTGGAATGGGCTGCCCAGGAAGGTGCTGGAGTCACTGTCCCTGGAGGTATTTAGGGAAAGACTGGTTGACATGGTAGTGTCAGGTCACAGGTGGAACTCGATGATCTCAGAGGTCTTTTCCAACCTAATCGGTTCCATGATTCTAATGATATTTGTGCCAGTGTGGCAGGATGTGGCCCATCAGGGAAACACACCCTTTAGTCCCCTCCTGCTCCTCTCCAAAGCAGGAGGGTTGTGGGGATGAGCCCTGGGCTGAGGTGGCAGGTCAGGACCTGGCGAGTGGTGGCAGGACGTGGCTCAGGTTGGCTCAGGTTGGCTCAGGTTGGCTCAGGTTGGTTCAGGTTGGCTCCTCTCTGTGCTGCTGGGCCCAGCCCAGCTCTTATCGCAGTGTCTGTGCATGGCAGAGCCCTTGGCCAGCCCTGGACCGCTGACCTGGGCTGAGATAAGCCAAACACACAGTTCAAAGGCCATCCCCTCTCTGCTGGCATCAGGCAACCTGTGAGGCTCTGGAGGGGTGCAGAGCTGGGAAGCCTTCCCCCTTCTTGCCAGCTCTGGGCCAGGCAGAGCAGATGCGGTCTGATCTTTCCCTGTTCTCAGCAGGGCAATCAGTCCCTGAGGGCTTCTCAAAGCCCTGTGGCCATGGGGACAGACCAGGCTCTATCCCCAGAGCACACAGCTGGGGAGAGGGGACACCATTTCTGAGTGTGGGTGGGCACCAGCCCCGTATCCACCCGCCTGTGTGGTCCCATCTGACACTGCATGGCTGTGGTGGGAAGGATAGAGGGAGCCTTGGGATGTCCCCAGGACTCAGAGAGCATCTTCCCAGGATTTACCACCTCAAGGGCTGGGTCAGCCCAAGCTGGGGAAGCCCTGCAGCACCCAAGCTCAGCCTGGCAGAGGAGCCCAGACAACCACAGCCCCTTGGCATGGGAAACAGGGGCTGCTGCACCCCCCAGAGCTGTTTACCTGCAGGGCCCTGCCCCAGCACCTGGAGGGCTGACTGGCAGGTCAGCTGGTGCTTTTTGCACAACAAAGCCATGGGTTGCTCCTTTATCTTGTTCTCCCTCCCCTATTATCAATAGTTTTTCTGGTCCAACTGGATTTACCTGCTACCACATCCCCAAGAAAGGCAGAAGGTCCACATAGCGGGAGGTGAGGAGGGTGAACCCCCCACCCCTGCACACCCAAGACCTGCCCCAAACCTCTCTGCAGTTGGGGAACATAAATAGCATCTGATAAGACACCAGCACAAGGCTTTTTGTGCTGACCTGGAGCAGGCACATACCTCTGGTACCCTGACACAGCATCCAATCAGCCACAGCAGCTCCAGAGCAATGCATCTGGAGGGAGCACCTGCTCCATGCTGGGGAGCTCTTGCTGCTCTGTGCCTCAGTTTCTTGCCTGGGAAGAAGAGAGACAGGAGTGATAATCTGGATCATGGCACAAGGCTGCCTTGGAGCTGGGTATGGCACACACAGTGGCTCCCTGTAGCACCTGATTGGGTTTAGTCTTGGCTGCCAGCACTGGCAGGTACCTCAAACCCCAGGGTTTGTGTCTGTGAACACACAGCAGGAGGTGGTGCTGCCTGCTCCTGCTAGACAGGGGAGCAGCCCCACTCGAAGAAGGAAGAGGTGGCAATGAAGCAAAATATTCGAAGCCCTATCAGGAAGGTGACAGTGTGAGAGCTCCTGGGTGACAAGTGGCTTTGGTTCCTGCAACCTGGCAGGGAATATTTAGAGGCTGTTAACTCCTGTGGAACGCCAGGAGGAGTCAGGCACGTCTCTAATGGTACTCATGGTACTCACCAACAGCTCCTGAAAAAAGCGGGGCTGACACAGCGGCAGCTTCTGGACATGTTGAGACACAGCTGTGTATTTATTACCCAAATCAAACGTCTCTGTTTAAATCCTGCAGCCCCCGGAGCTCCTGGCTGTCAGAGAGGAATCCCCCGCTGGCCGCTGGCACTGGGTGTCGTGTCCGTGCCCGAGGAGGAGTCGCTGTGTCTGAGCACCCCAGGGATGTCACACCCAACCCCGGTCCCTCTGCCAGCGCTGCCTTCGGCTCCGCGTCGTGTCGTACCAAACCCCTGCTCCATGTGCCCCTACACACCCCAGGGAGCCCCCGGGCCATAAATCCCGCTGGCAGTGGGTGTCACAAAGCACCCACCGCCGGGGGACAGTGTCGTGGTGCAGCGCAGGCAGCTGCGGGGCTGTGCGGGGCACTGGGACGCGGTGCCAAACCTGGATGTGCCAGGCTCGGCACCGTGCCGGCAGGTCCCTGAACAGGAGCTGCCACCTGCTGGCACCGGGACAATCCTGCTGCCCTGCCAGCCACACGGATGGGCACATTTGGGGTGGCACTGGCTGCGTTGAGCTGCACTGAGCAGGCTGGGGCTACTCCAGCACAGTCCTGATTTCACCCTGGGACACTCACCCAGCTGGGATCTCGCCCAAGCCCCAGATTCTGGCTCTTGCCAAGGGTGCTCCAGCTGTAGCTGCCCTCCACAGGTTTTGCTCCATTAGTCTGTGCCAGGACAGAAGCTGGCTGGGAAATGGCACCTCTGAGCCCCCTCAGCTTCCTGTGGCTGCTCTGGATCTGATGCCACAAGATCAGGTGGCTCTGGTGATGTGTCTTGACACAGGATGTCTTGGTGCCAGGGGGGACAGGAGCAAAGTGAGGAGGTGAAGGGGACCACCAGGTCAGACCAGCTTTCCTGGGATCAGAGACGATGTGACTTTGACTTTGAGCTTGCTGGGAAACTCCAGAGCACAGCAAAGGTCCTTCTCCAGCCAAGGTTATCCTGATAACATCAGGTTATCCCTGTTAACATCAAACCATGCTGACTGTGTTGAGAGGAAAGCCAAGAGGGAACAGGCTTCTCCTCCTGGGAAGTTTCCTTCCCTGGACTCTGGGAAGCCTCAGCACTGGAGAAATGCGTGGGCTGGGGGCTGCCAGTCCACCCTCAAAGCCTCCTCACCCACGGGGGGATCCTTGTTCAGTGGGACTCGGCCCCATCCTGCTTCCCAGAGGAGAGGGAAACAAAAGAGGAGGAGGGGGAAGGGAAGGGTCTAAGAGAAACTTCTTCCAACTTGTGGGGAAGAGAAAAGCCCTATTCAGGCAGGAAGAATACCCGTGTGGAGCCGGTCACTAAGCAACCCGCAGCAATGTGGTGCGGCCTGAGGGACAGGCAAGGAACAAAAGTGCCTCGCTGCCCACCCAGAGTCCCGGCAGGGAGAGCCTGCAGGGCCTGGGGGCAGGGGACAGGAGAGGTGCACAGCCACCACGAGGGGCTGCGACACCCAGAGGGGTCCAGAGCTCCTGGTGCAGGGGTTCCCCCTCGGTCAGCTCTGGAGGGTGACCAGCCTCCATCAGGCTTCCCGTGTGCTGCTCAGGAAGGATTTGTGGTCTGCTCCTGTGGCTCCCCGTGGGACTGGTGTTCACACAGGGCTACATCATTCCCAGCAGAGGCACAGTGCATTTTGGATAGGTCCCTGCTCCCACAGACACTGCAGGTATGTTTGGGCAGAGCAGCCCAACACAGGCTACACCCTCTCCCAGAGGAGCTGAATTCTGCATTTAGATTCGAAATGTGGGGGGCTGTCCTTTGCAAACAAGGTCGGTGAGACATGATCAACTGCCTGGCCTCTTGGCAGCACAAGGGAAAAGGGACAAAGGAAATCAAGCCTGACGAACCCTGCTGACAATCCCAGCTGAAATGCTTCCCTTGGGCTCCAGGGAGTCCCTGGAGACGCTGCTTCCCCATCAGAAATGCTGCAGAAATGGGAAAACACTCACAAGCCAGAGCAGGTCCACTGAGACCAGCCAATGTGCAGCTGGAGATGCCCTGGACACTGGAAGTGGCTTTTTGTCTTCATAGTGTCACAGGGGGGAACATCCAGCCCTTCACACATTTGCCTTGAGCATCTGATACACTTGGAGAGGACAAACCTTCCTCGGGGAGGTGTTTGGCCAGTGCTGATCCCTGTCCTGCAACAGCCAGGTGAACAAGAGGGGGATGGAGGTGATCTCAATAACCTTCAGTCCCACCCTTCCCTGGCTTCGGTATCTGCTACATCTCAGCCTTTAAAGCATCAGCTCTGGATGCACAAAATAACCACAACCCACAGGGCTACCGTGGAAGATCAGTTTGGCCAAAGTAGTGCCATTTATTTTAGGTACAAAACCCCTTTGAGAAGGCCAACATGCTGCATGTGTCCTGCACACAGCACTGTGAGGCACAGGCACTCCAGCCAGCAGCAAGGAAGCATCCATCCCTGTTCACTCCCCCTGGCAGGAGGACAGGCACAGTGCTCTGGGCACAGCTGGGAGCCAAGCATGACAAAGTCCAGCTAAGCAAGGACTTGGCACACCAGGACCATGCCAAAAAAAATTCACATTTTGTGCAGCCATGGGATCCCTGAAGCAAGAGGCACCAGGTACTGCGTGTCTGCTGCACCTCGGGGAGCAGTTACCTGCCCTTGAGCTGATGGCAGTGCTCCTTTGGACGTGTCACAAGGCCACACTGGGAAGCAGAAGTGATACTCATTCTCTCTTGAATTAATCCCCTGGAAGTGTCCAGTCCATCCTTTTTATCTGCAGGGAGCAGAGTGAGAGCAGCACCTCCAGAAATAAAGTCAACCAGAGACAGGACCTGTGTGTCCACCTCCACCCACTGGCTCCTGAGGGAGTTTGTTTGGACAATACCCGACTCCACAATGGGCATCATCACTAATGGAGAGGATCCACCAGAACAGAAGTAGCTCCAGCCTGAGGAGCATCTCCTTGCAAAGAGAGAAAACTTGGATTAAGTAAAGGACACTGGAGCACATGCTATCCAGATCCATCCTGGATTCTGTTGTCCCAATACCTGTCCCTACAACAGCCAGCAGGAGTCTTGCAGCACAGCCCCAAGGATTTTGTTGGCACTCTGTGTTTTCTTGTTCTTCTCTGGATCTGCAGCATTCACAAGTTTGTGGAAGTGTCGTGAAAGAACAGAGGCGCTGAGGGAGGAAAATGTCTTTGTGGGGATGAAATGTGCCTGGCAGTCCAGAACTAACCTTGGCTCTGGTGGTCCTCTTCTGCTTTCAGTGAGGTGTTGAGATGTCCCAGGCAATGGCCCTTGCCACACAGTCAGGCTCTCTGGTAAAGCCTCATGATATTCTCATCGTGAAGCTTTTTCCACACCTCCTTCTCCAGTCTGAAGTCGTGGTTAATGTAGAAAATCAGCCTCTTCCATTCCTTGTCGTAGTAGTGATCTGAGTACTTCTCGTGCCCCTCCGTGATGTAGCCATAGGCACTCACCTGGGAGAGACGGAGACCTCGCTGGGCAGGGAGCTCAGTGAAATACAGGGCACAGGTCCCACACAGGGAGGGAGCACAGGGCAGAGATGCCAGTTGGGGCTCCCCTGGTCACCCTGCATGGGGGGCCAGAAGGAGTGGATTAGGAGCACTGGCTCCTGCTGTCCTCTCACTGCCTCTGTGGGAGCTCACGGGCTCTAGGTCACAGCAGGCTTCACAACCTCTGCGTGAGCTATTTTAGGGCTGTTTCTCTTGTCTTCAATCTGCCCCTCCACAGCTGACACAAGCCCACATACTCTCAAGGCAGATAGTAGGCAGGGTTGTAACACCCCTGCTCTCCCCCTGTCCCCACTGCCAGACAGTGCTGGGTGCAAGAACCACGGTGCCCTTACCCGGTCACAGAGGTGGAGGGCGGTCAGCAGCAGGAAAGCCCCTGTTGTGGGTCTGTACAGCCTCCAGTAGTGCTTTTCCAGGTTTTTAGATTTTAAAAACCTGCAGCAGGAGAGAAGAAAGCACAGAGAGGTTGCTGGGTGCGGTGTTTCAAGCGGGGCACACCTTTCCCTCTGTAGCCTCCGTCACATCTTCCTTCCTTGCAGCAGGTTGTGGCCACATGAGGCATTTCAGAGAAGCCCGTGAGTATGCCCAGAACACTCCATCACCTGCACTGCAACCTCAGCACAGCTCTGCCCCAGCTTCATGGAAGTGGAGGTCTGGAGGCAGTGGGGATAAAGAGGGGATGGATTAAAGGATCTAGGAGGTTAAAGCCCACAACTCTTAAGTCTGTCCTTTGCTTGCAGTGCAGAAGTGGCTTTGAAGCTCTGTGGTATATCCTGCTCCCCCATCCACATCTATGAGTGAAATGAGACATTGAGGAGGTGCAGAGGAGGGTCACAAAACCTGCCAGGAGCTGCATAAGCTGTGTTATGACAGGAGTTGTTTGGAAAGCAGGAATCCACACCAGGATGAAATAGCATTGAGTCCTGATGGCCTTGGAAAGGACCCAAGTCAGAGGGGAGACGTCAGAGCGAGCAGGGAGTGCCGGCCATCTGGCTCTCAGGGAAGGCAGAATGCAGCTCTCAAGGAGACTGAAGGGTAAAGGCAGCCAAAGCCGGCACGACAGGAGCTCCTGTTCCTACATCTCAGTCACGTGTGGCCCACGATGGGCAGATCTCAGTGACAGCAGGCTTGTGGACAGGATTGGAGAGGCACAGAAGAGCAGCCAGACCAGGCAAATGGGGTTCTGAACAAGGGCCTATTATGGTGTTTGAGGGGACAAGCAACCTCAGGAGTCTACAAGGAATCTCTGGAGAGAGCCTTTCTCCAAGGTGCTTGGCAATGGAAGGTTGGTCCTGAACTAGATCAACTATTCCGGCACTTCAACAACACTCTTCCCACATCTAAAGTTGCCATTTGCCTGGGATCTCTTTTGGCTGCAGAAAGCCAAACTGTCTCCAGCTCACAAATTCTGGATGGCTACCCACCACTAACCTCCCACTGCAGCACCACAGAGAATTTCAGCTGAGTGCACACTGCTGAAGTTTATTTACCCCCAGGGCGCTGGTGTGGCTGAACTGCAGTTACAAGGGAGCAGAGAGCTGGGAGGAGAGCCCAGAGACGGTGCTGGCCAGAAAAAACAGGCCCATTAGAGCACATAACCCCCAGCTCACCTGTTTTTCATGTATCTGAGGAAATCAGGGTGAACCACCAGGTATCTGTCCATTGTGAAATCTTTGTCAAATTTCTGCCGGGGCGTCTGCCTAAAGACAGGAATGGGGAGGCTCAGGACGAGAGCCTACACTTCATCACAGCTGGAAAGGATCAGCACTTGGTGGTAAGAGAAGAACCACAAGCACTGGGAATTTATTCCACAACATTTCTCCAATTGTGACAAAGCCTCCGTAGCCTGTGTGCGTTGCAGAGGAAGAGATCAGGAAGGAGAGGCAACAACAGGACACAGGAATATCAAAAGCACATGTTTGTATAGGCAAGAATTGGTGAAAGCAGGCTTTCATCCATAAGCAGGTTGCCACATACAGACACCAAACCAGATAGCACCAAGTGCTCGTCCCAGAGGGCCACAAAGCTTTCTCCAAGCTCTGGCCACACATCACTGAAATCAGGAAGGAGGTGTATTGGTTACAGCAGTGCTCAGAGCTGCGGAGGAAACGAGATATTTCTCCAAACAAATCTGCCAGGGGAGGGAGGCTTTAGCCTGGCTTTGCCCTGGCCTGCCCCTCCTCAGGGCTGAGCACTGTGTAGAGGAAAAGGGCAAAACAGAGAGCCCCTCACTGCAGGGTGTAGAATGGGGCTCGTTTGTTTTACCCGCTGAGGTTCAAGAATCCTTTCCTGATGTCCTTGTTGAACAGAAGAGCCTTCAGCCACTCATAGTCTCTAGCTCCCTCCAGGAAGTGAATGTACTTGACATGCTAAGAAAACAAATGAGCATTAACCAACAGCACTTTAAAACAAAATGAAAGCAGACATCCGCTTTAAAAACAAAATGCAAGCAAGACATCTAGGCTCGCTGAGTTTCTTGGACACACATCTTCAGTCTGCAGATGCAGAATGGACGTAACATCTGATGTGCAGATACTGCTACATGCCAAAAGGCTGGGGTGGGACTGCCACAGCTTGCCACTGCAAATACTCACTCCCAGCCAAGGCAGTGCAGGTTCCCTCACTGAGGGGAATGCTAAAGTGCTGGCTCAGCCCCTTTGCATGACAAGAACAGAACTGAAGGCCACAGACAAACAGCATCCCATCAAAGCTGTGCATCCATACAGCATGGACCCGACTTACTTTCTCCTGTGGGATGTTGCTGAACCCTCTGTGTCCCAAGATCTGAAGAGAGGAAACCAGGGAGTAGGCTGTGAATCCATAAAAGGAGGTTTTTGTTCCCACATCTTTTTCGTAACCTTTGATTACAGCCCCGCTCACCCTGACCAAGGAAATCAGAGGAGCAGAGTTAGGTGAGCACTGCAAACCCTCACATCCATGTTCCTAACAGGAAAAGACAGTGTGAGTGTGGCGGAAGGGAGGGCTAGGCCTGTTCTGAGCGACACCCTGATCGGCAGCAGAGCCCCTGCTCTGCAGACAGCTGGTTGTGGCTCCTTTGTGAACACAGGCTGTGGGTGCTCAGGAACTTGGCAATTACTGTTTGACTTTTTTGTCTCCTCCCGCCATGAGCCGTTTTGGTGCCTGGGAATCAGTGCAACAGTGCAAGAGATGAAGTGATGCAGCCACAATCACCTGCTGGCCCAGCTGTTAGGTGGAGGTAGCTGTGCATCCTCTGAGGAGGAAGCCTGCCTTACCTGAAGACATAGTCATGGGAGTCAATCTCCTGGCCCATCCCAGAGTTGTTCAGTATTCCTCCGTTCCCCACCACGGCACAGCTGATGCATGTTGGAAGGCTGCTGTTACGGTTGGCCAGGAGCAGCTGCTGGTGCGGATTTGGGGGCAGCAGGGACATGACCTCCTTCACCACTGTGAAGCAAAGACGGTGGAGAGTTATCAAAGGATGGACACAGTGAAATCACCACAGTTTCCACCAGGAGGTCCACCTAGCCTTTGACAGGGAGATGCTGCAAAGCTCCAGCTACTTGGCATCGTGTTCCTATTGGGAGTCTGATGGTCCCATCCTGACAAGCCCTGAGGGACTCACATGAATAATTCAGGTCCATGAAGCCGTATGGGGGTACAAAATGCTCCAGGCGGTTCCATTCACTGTCACTGAAGTACCTCCTGTCTGTGAAGATCATGATGTTGGGCAGAAAAAGATCCCGCAGCCAGTCAGACTTGGCAGCTCTGGCCCTCACTGATTCAGAGCAGGTCTTGAAAACCAAAAGGAAAACAATCAGGACTGATGAGCAGAGAGCTGATAAACCTGACTGAGTGCCAGTGCTTGTGTGCCTGTGTGTGATAGGATCAGAAAGAAACACAGAAACTCCAGTGGTACATCAGTCATTCCCCTCAGCATCCCCATCACCAGGAACATGAAGCACAATTTCAGCACTACATCCATAACTAACTACCTGGCAGAAAGTCACCTACAAGGGAGCCAGAATGACTCCAAGTCTCCAAGTCTTTCCTCTTCAGAATAACAGGCCTGTGATGCTTAAATGTTTTACTGGCTTTGGGCCTCATTAGCTGATTCAAATCAATATCTGTAATAGGTCTAATTTGAACTTACCAAATAAGGCTATAAACAGTAATAATATGCTGTAATAAGCAGTATCCATTGGCAACCCACCTCACAAGGTCCTCAGGAAGCACCTTGGAACATGGGGAATTAGATTACCATTACCACTCCCTTTAGAGGTACGAAAAAAAGTACACCTTGTTCAGTGTCATAAATGGATCCCTGTGAAATGTACTGCCAGAAAAGGAATCCAGTACAGGCTGACCTTCAAATGAACCTATGGAAACACATGCAATTGCAGTGATTCCCACACTGAAGCAAACAGAGGACTGGCCAGGCTAACTGAGTCATGCCCGGAGGTCTCCCTGTCTGGGTCCCACCAGCATCTGCACCGAGCTGACCCACCGGCTCAAAAATCATCCTCAGCTGCAACGGGCACACGTGCCCAGGGCACAGCACACAAGGAGGCCAGTGGGGAGGGCATCGTTCTTGGTGATCATGCACCCCATCACACCTACCGACGGTGGAGAGGAGTTATCCAGCAGGTACTTGTCCTCGAAATCCCAGCATGGCTCAGATGTGTAGTTGGCAGCGCTCAGTTTTGTCTTTTTTGTCACTGCAGCAGTCTGTGGAACAGGCCTGACAGTTCTCACTGACACAGGAGTGTCTTTGGATGTGTTGTTTTCATGAGCTTCCTTCACCCTTGAGGATGGTTCCGCTGTTGCCTTCTCCTTGGCTCCCTCTGCCCTGGGAAGGGGCTTCCCTGTTGTCTTTCCCTTGGCTTCTTCCATCCCTGGAGCTGGTCTCGCTGTTGTTTTCTCCTTGTTTCCCTGCACCACGGGGGCTGTTTTCACTGTTGCCTTCTTGACTCCCTCCTGCTGAGGTGCTGGTTTCACAGCCATGTTCTCCCTGGTAACTGGTTCCATCATTTTCTTCTCCTCCTCCTTTCCTTTCCAACTTGGTGTCTTCTCCACTACATCTTTTTTGAGCTTTGTGATGTCTCTGCCCAAAGCCACCTCTAAAAAGGTCCTGGAGTTCCCATTAGCAGAACAGTTTAAACCCTCTTGCTTTCGGTTGTCCACTTGTTGCGTATCTGGGGCATGTTGAAAAATGTTCAGTTTCCTGAATGCAATCAGAGAAAAAGCAGACACATCACACACACTTTCCACTTAACACTGAACACCCTCCAGCCCATTTTTAGTGCTCTTGACTCTGAGCCTCTCTCTGTGCTTTAGAGCAATTTAATTTTGAACTTCGCCAAAATGGTATTCAACTTCCTATACCATTCTGGTCTGAATTCTGCTTATCTCCCCACTAAGCAAATCACAGAGGTACACTGTCCTCTCCTCAGCACTTGGCTCATGAAACATTCACACTGGCAGTCACTAGCAAGCAGTACAGCACAGCTTTGCCCTGCACTGGGCAGGACCCCTGGCAAAGTCCCCAGAGCACTGTTGTTTTGGAGACCCTGAGCTCAGGACATGGCACACGCCATGAAGGCAGCCATCTGGCTCTTTCCTCTGCCAGCAGAGCTCTGTGCTTCAGCAACAGAGCACGAAGATCTTCCAGAACTCAGTAAGGGAAGTCTAAGAAGTGGAACTCCCTCCTTTACCCTACATAATTTCTTGAGCATTTGGGGCCACAGGGCACTTCTTCCTCTCTTCTTCCCCTCAGTCAGGTAATGCAGTGGCATCACACAGCACTCACCAGGTACGCATGTCTTAGGGCAGACACCCCAAAGCCATTAAAATGCAAAATCTCTACATTTTTAGCACTTTCCTCTAATACTGCAGCTGCCTTGTTGCCTGGTTCAGAGGCACAGGCGGGTGCAAGGTTGTCACAGGAGGACACATCTGCCAACAGCAGAAGAGCCACCTGCAACGAGACTGGGCTGAAACCCAGAAAAAAGAATCAGGGCAGAAGTGGTGGGGTTTTGTCCCAGACATTCCTTCTTATCTGCACATGGCTGGAGGGTGGAACAGGAAAAAGGAAGGTGAAAAATTCCTGCAGCTGAGCTTTTATGTACAGCAAAGCTTTTTAGGATAAACCATCGTGATTGTGGCAGTCTGATTTCACACTTATGTTCAGCCTTTGCTTCCAAGGTAATAAATGGGGAAAAAAGCAGTTCTGCAGATAACAGCACTGCTGTAGATAACAGTTCAATTGCTGCTGAAATTTGATGGATGTCATACCACTCTGATAGTGTTCAGGAAATTTTTAGGTAAGGAGGCTTTTAACAGTTGTTTTGTATCAGATAAATAGAGGAATCTTTGCAATGATAAAAAAGAGATGGCCTCTCATAGTTGTTAGCCAGTTACAACCAAGAGTGCAGAATGTGCTTCTGTAGTGGGTTGACCCTGGCTGGATGACAGGTACTCACTGCAGCCACTCTCTCACTCCTCTCTGCAAGTGGACAGAGGAGAGGAAAAATAAAGGGAAGGACTCATGAGTTGAGATAAGAGCTGGGAGAGGCACTTACTGATCACCATCACGGGCAACACAGACTCAAAATGAGGATATTAATTGAATTGATTACTAACAGGGTCACAGCAAAAGAGTGGGAAGTAAAATAATCTTAAAGACACCTTCCCCCCACCCCTCTTTCCTTCCATGTTCTTCCTCGGGGACAGGGAATGGGGGTTATGGTCAGTTGTTGTTTCTGCCACTGCTCTGGAGAGGAGTCCTTCCCCTGTTCCTGTGGGGTCCCTCCCATGGGAGACAGTCCTGGATGGACCTCTCTGGTGTGAGTCCACCCCTTGGGCAGCAGCTCTTCCCAACCTGCTGTCCCCTGGGTCACTTCTCCATGGGGTCAGTCCCTCAGGGATGAGCTGTACCCACGTATGTCCCCCACAGAGCCACGAGTCCTACCCGAGAAAAACCTGCTCCATATGGGCTTCCCTCTCCACGGGCTGCAGGTCTCCAGCAGGACCCTGCTCCACCCTGGGCCTTCCACGTGGTCACAGCCTCCTTCCTGCATCCCTCTGCTCCAGCAGGGGAGCCTCCATGGGCTGCAGGGGGGTCTCTGCACCCCGATGGTCTCCCCTTGGCCAGCAGCAGGAATTCTGTCCTGGAGCAGCTGGAATTGGCTCCACCAGACAGGGGAAGCTTCTGGCAGCTTCTAAGAGAAGCCACCCCTGTAGTCCCACCACTACCAAAACTCAGCCACAGAAACCCACTCCAGCTTTCTACCCTCACGTTTCATGTATAAACTTGTGTTGCTGTTTACTGCCCAGTAAGAGAAAAGATTTTACACGTACACTCTAAGTAAAGAGGTATTGGGCAAGGTAGCTCAGGCAGATCTTAAATCCCTTGATGAATGTCTGTTGTATTTTTAAGATGATATTTTAAACTTTGAAACTAAAGGGCAGAAAACAAGTAAAACAGGGCAGTATGACAAATGAAACAGGAGAGTACGACAAACCATTCCCCACACCAGACTTTCCCTTTGTGCTGTCTCACAGGGCCCATTCCACCCCAGCTCTATTACATTTTGACTTCAAATGCTGTGCCAAACATAAAGAAAAATGTAGAACCAAGGGCCTTTCACATCCAAAACCTTGCTCCCTGCAGCCAGGCCCACATGGCCAGGCACTCGTGCCTACACAGGGCACTGCTCTCCAGACCAGCATTTTAAATTCAGACAAATTGTCAAAGCAGCTCGTCCAATTTCAGGCTCTAGAGTCCAGCTGGCAAACAACTGCAGAAGCTCAATGACACTTACTGTCATCTCCTCTCCTTTTACAAAGCCCAAGGACAAATAGAGGATAAAGCCATGAAAATGTTGCTTTGTGTATTTTATGTTACATATAAAGGTACAGAAATAGAACTGCCACACAAATAACCACAGGCACCTCATACCTTGTTGTGTTTTACTTCAGTTGCAAAAATGAAGTAAATTCATTTCAGGCCTTTCCATTATCTGAAACTATGGCAGAATGAAATGGCTTCAAGCAGCTGGGCATGGAGAGCCAGTTCTTGTCCCAGCTCTGCCACTGATGGGCTCTGGGATCAAGGACAACTCACTTCACTTCTCTACACCTCCTCTTTCTCTCCTTTTTCCCCCACTGCCTCCCTTGTGCAGATTCCAACCTGTACAAATTGATAGCTGCCCTCAAGGTGTGGTCTCAAGCTGCTAGAGCTGAGCTAAACTCAAGTCCCCTCCAGAAGAGGTGTGGATGTTCCCAGCCTCGCTCTTCCTGCCTGCCCCCACAGCATCAGCCCTGGCACGTCCAGCCAAAAACTAACTCCGTCAAGCCGAGCCAGATGAGCTCACTGGGAGAGCTGGGACCAGATGAGGGTGAGGAGGCTGGGGAGTGGTGCTTCCTATACACAGCACACTGCACCACAGAATCACAGAACCACAGGATCAACTAGGCTGGAAAAGACCTCTGAGATCATCAAGTCCAACCTAAACCCACACATCCGTGAGCCATGCTCCTACTAGGAGAGGCTCAAGTGCCTGTAGGGCTCATCCAAGGAGCAGTGCTCCCTGCCAGTGATGCTGAAGACCCTTCACTGCAGTTTACACTGCAATTCCCTCCACACCCCTTCTTGTAGGATTTGCTTGACCATTTATTAAAAAAAAAAAAAAAAAAAAAATATATATATATATATATATATATATAGATCACGTCTGCATGACACTGGTCTCCCACTATGCAGCATATTTGTGTTAGGAATCAGCTGCTGGACTCACTATAAATTGGAAGGCATCCAACCAAATTCCCTGTCCAGCAATGCAATCTGGATCAGGGCTGAATAAAGTCATTCGGGGAGTCACTGCAAAAGCAAATATTGTGTAGTGCCAAAGTGTGAAAGCAGGTAGCATTAGTAAAGCAAAAGCTGCTTTAAACAACTCCCCAAGGAAACCTTAGAAACTAGGGAGCCAGCAGAAGTAGGGTTTTGATCTGTGGACCTTCTAACACTGTGCTCTGCCTGAATGTGGTCTGCTAAAACAAAGCAGTCACCTAATTCAGATCAGAAGTGCCAGTTTTAGGGTGAAAGAGAGAGAGGCAGAGAAAGAAAGCGAGCACAAGTACTCTGCCCAGACAGTGCATATCAGCAGGAAGAAGGTCTCTTACCTGAAAATCCTTGTCTTTGCCAAGGAGCTGAAATTGGCAATGAAGATGCAAAAGTGTGTTACAACAATGAGGCAAATCATGGTTTTGGCAATTTTAGGGAGCCTTATCCTGGAAAACCGCATGGTGAGATGCCCGGGAGCGTCAGAGGCTTTGCTGCCACTACTCAGAGATTCTTGCCAGGCACTGCTTTAACAAGGTGTGATATTGCTTTATCAATGACTGGGCTGGTTTTCTCCCTGGATTTGCCTATAGGAATGTGCACACCCTGTCTCCCAGCATTCCCAGACACTCTGCACACAGATCCAATTTCTCAGGCAAGACATCACCTTTGTACTGTTCCCGTCTATCACCATAAGCTTATTGTAACAAATAACAGGAAAAGAAAGACCTTTTACTGCAAACAATGGAAGTTTCCTGTGTTTTCCTTAAAGAGATTGGTCTGGTAAGAAGGAAACCCTTCATCTCTGATCTGGTGGAAGCACCACTGGGAATGTGTGAATTATGGAAGTAGCCACAGTTACAATCAAAGAAGCTTTCATACCACCACTTGCCCAAGATTTTAGACAAAACCATAAACATATATTCTTCATGCAGTAATTGCTTGCAGCTCCAATCCAGAAGCAATCCCCGCCTGCCAAAAGCTGATGGATAGGGACACATCCATTTTACCTTGTGATTGATTTGAAATAAATCAAAGTAAGAGTTGTTGCAAATCCACCATAGAACAGAGAAGTTTGTGTTATCAAAATCCGTGGTCTGTGTGGAATCAGTTTTGGCAGTCCAGAGTACATCAGCCCAGCAGCAAGAGGGAAAGATCTGCAGAGATGAACACCACAGCCAGAGAAATGCTTATCTTTACCAGAGATAGTCTTACAGCAAAGGGCTATTTTTAATTTCTAAATTGTTAAATATTATCCCTGTCAGTTCACAGGGAGATTGCCTTAGTGTTCCTTATGCATAAGCTGCTTTTGCCCAGCTCGTATAAAAAAATTAAGCCCAGATATGAAAAAAAGCTTTTTGTTGACGGTATCTCAAATCTCAGGAGCAGTCACACTGATACTGAATACACAGAGAACAGAAGGTGGCTGTTTCACGTCACAGGAAAGCCAGTCAACAGGTTTCACAGCTACCTTGTACCCCTTCACACAGCACAGCAAATAGCTGCAAGGACTGCCTGTACAAAGACCAGCAGTAGCTGCCTTTCTTTATTGTCCATGCTTCCTGACAAGTTACTCTCTCTGGGTTTATGTGCAAAGCATTGGTTATCAGGGGGCCTAGGAGAGGAAAAAAATGAAACAATAACACAGGTTTGAAAAGCCCTTGAAGAAATACAAGGGAGGTTGTTAGCTCAAGGTACAGCCTTGGCTCCACCTACAACAAAGCATTTCACTTTTGCTCAAACTTAGCCCAGGATTGAAGGAGAGATGTGTTGAACAACTCCAGGCACTGAGAAAGGGCTCAGCCAAGGTATTGCCATGTTCCTGGGCACTCCTAATGAGCTCCAGGCACTTCTACGAGGTGCAGCAGGCAAGCAGCAATTCTGTGCCCACAAGATCTCCAACAGGACATTCTTACAGGAATAAGTAGAAGTCCTGCACTCATATGCAGCACAAATAGCAATGGCTTCATTTCAGCCTTCCTCTCTCAAGTCCTATGCACCTTCAGACATTCAGAAAAAGATGCCTGTGTGTAATTACAAAACTTTTTTTGTTCATAAGGTCTCAAAGAGAAATTCAGGAGGCAGCAAACACTTTCCTTCAACCTTTTCCATGTGCCACTACTGCAAAAACAAGAGCCACAAGGCTCCTACAACGAGAAAAAGATGGATTTCTTTGCTTTTACAGAACTGCTCTGGTGACTGTGGAGAACACGTCTGTAGCACTCTGTGTTCAGGAAAGATTGTGCTCTGGGGAATATCCAAATCTCTGGCAAGCACATTAGGCAAAGGCAGGCTTGCTATGCAAAACACACAGCTTTTCCACCTTCTTGGTGTAAGAAAAGAAAACCTAAAAACCCCTCTCAGAGTACTGACTTGCACTTCCTTGGAGTATCATTCCATCATCCTCCGCCTCCACTGCTGAATTCTGTCAGGAGTGAGGCAGCCAGGCTGCTCAAACATGAGGTCAGACTGGGAAATGGGGTTACATTGGAACTCTCCAGGGTGACCTGGTGAAAAGTGAGGCCAAGAGCAAAGCTGGTCCCTTATAAAGCTCTATAAGAAGTAAGATGCTTGGGATACACAGGGCTCCAGCCCACAGACGGGAAGATAATAAGCAAAGACTCCACCTAACACAGGGACTGGCCTCTCAAGGGCCACAGGCGATGCCAGCCTCGTTTTCCAAACACATTTCTCTGGCATTCCCACCTGGCATCCCAGGACTCTCTCGAGATGTAGAGACTCCAAACCCAGCACTGCTGCTCCATGTTCAGTTGCCCAGTTACCAACATCAGTGACCGCAACAGAAGCTCTTCTGTTCTTCAGTGCTGTAAAAACAAGATGACTCTGTTTTAAAGCAAACTGCACCTCGGATCAGCAAGTGAAGATGGTTATCTGTCAGCCCTTCTCCATCTCCAACAGTCTGTTTAATTCCACATACATCCTTATTACATCCTGGACATGTAAAAGGCAGATTTGCCTGGTTTGGGTTTTTGTCCTTTTGTTCATAAACAAACTTCATTGCTGTTAGATCTTAAACTGTGTGTGTTGTGGGTGTCGGCTGCCACTTGAACTGTGCCACTGATTTATCTGTGCACACGTTCTCCAGAGGGCTGTGTGTCAAATCTTGTTGACTTGCCTGTGCCCTGTGTGCTTTCCATTTTCCCATGTCTCTGGGTCATGGAACAGAACATCACAAGATGTTCTTAAAGAACAGAGCTGTTCTACACATTGATCCAGCCTTTGCTGCAGGGTAAACTTGTCTTTCAGTGATGGCTACATCTTACCATAACCAGTACTTGACTGGAAGCCAGCGGAATAAAGAGCTACTGAAGAAACTGGGGGTGTTTGGACCTGTTCACAGTGTTACTTGATGATAGAGGAACTGAGTGAGTTGTAAGTGGGAGAGAAAAAGAATGGCATTGCCTCCAGCATGCTCAATGGTTGTGCCTGTGGGCTAGCAAAGGCTTAGCTTGGCAAGCTTAGGTTCTTGTTCTCCTCTCTCTGTTCAGCAGTCACCTCCAGAAACAAATGCTTGCAGGCTGGGAATCTGGGGAGGAAGAAATTACAAGAGCAAACTGTGCACAACTATTTGTCTTGCTTTCACCAAATAAAACCCATAGCCCCAAAAATCCCAAGCTTCCCATAACTCCACATTCACTTGTCGTTTTCCAGCTAGTCCCTTCCCTTCTGCACCAAACCTGCTTCAAAAACACTGAACAAGCACACAGAGACAACAGCATTTGTCGAGGCAAAGCCCCCACATCTTCCATTGTGGCACTTTCAAGAATACCCATAGTTTTGTCACAGAGCAAAGCCCCAGAAAACTGTGCCATGAGGAGGGGAATGGCTTAGAGAGCCAGCTTGTCTGTGTTCTCCATCTGAAATGCCTCAGGAAGGAAAGAGACAATGGATCTGATGGTGGAACACTTGAAAGCGGCTCCTCAGCATCCACACAGCAAAGCAAAACTTGTTGGGTTTTCATTAGTGCTGATCTGTGGGCGTGGCATCCAGCCCCACCCAGCTAATGCCCCCGCAAAAAAACTGCCTTGAATCTGTGTGGGGACAGCAGATGACATGGGGCCAACCTAGAATATTTCTCCCACACAGCAATGGGACAACGGGCAGGCTCCTCCAGCCAGCTCCTACACACCATGGAATGTCCTTGCCTGGAGCAATCACTGGGAGATGGAGTGTAAGGGCTCTTAATTTGACCATATTACAGCCTGTGGTTGCTGGAACTTCTTTTAGTTCTTTCTGTAAACAGAGTGAGGACTCAACTTTTGAGCTGCTCCCCATGGCCACAGCTCTGGGTGGTAATTAACCTCCCTGTACAGAGTGGGGCAGACCAAATCGGTCACCACATGGCCTTTCTGCTTCTTGAGCTCTTGCCATTCACCTCACCCTGCTTAAGCTGCAACCCTGAAATGCTCTGGTCTCAGCATTCCTTCCTCAGACACACAACACTGAGAAGACTAATGAGCCACTTGGTTTGAGAGAATTTAAAAAGCCACAGAAAAATACGCTCCCAGCAACAATGGCTGGAAATGTCAGCTGGAGTTAGGCTGGAAAGAACCAGGGATCCTTTATCCAAATGCCTCCCTCAGCAGCCTCTTGTCTGTGCCATCCCAGCAGGAAGCCTAGCACAGCACCCCAGAGCTGCCAGACAGTGAGACAAACCAGCACCACTGAGACAGGCTGTGAAGTTTTTCCCCCCACCCCCTTTAAAATCTATTTGATGGAAAGGAAGAAAACATTCTGTTTCTTGACCAGGAATCTCTCAGACTTGGTCCCCCAAGGAGCAGGGCAGCACTGCAGCTGGGTGAGGAGGTAATTTATTAGACTCATGGCCAGTTGCCCTGCCATCAGAAAAGCAGCCTCTACAGCTCCTCTCCCTGACAGCTGCCAGGAGTAGGAGCATTCCAGCACTCTTCACTGCTGCAGAGAAAGAATCACAGAGCCCAAATTCCTCTCCGTACCCCCGGCAAAAAATGCAGGCATGTTATCTCAGCACGTCACATCTGGCAGCAAAATTCAGGCCCTGCACAGATATAAATTACATCTGTATGTGGGTCTACTACTTTTAGAGCCATAAGTGAAGTATTTCTTGGTAAAGGTCTTTCCCATTTTCTTCGCACTGATTTAACATCAGGAAACCATCCCTCTTGACATCTCTGGCAGGACAAATGTACCATTTGGCATCCTTTGGGGTGAAAAAGTGCTACAAGGAATGCAAGATGTAAGCCTGCTTCTTGAGTGGTATAAATCATCCTGTCCCTGTCTTACACTTGGAAAACATGGCCTCACAGTGCCTTTCTCTCTGTTCCTGACTGACAGGAGCATCAGAGAAATGCAGTCACACTTTTAGCTGCAAGAGCAGGACAGTCACAGGGTTATGTGAGGAGCAAGATGCATTTACTGCTGGAAATCGGATGCTTCTCTTCCCTTCTCTCTCTTTTGCCTGTTGTCTTCTATGTACCAGTTCTTCTGCTTTTAGACACATACAGGGTGCTACTTATCTCCATCCTCCTCTCATTAACTTGACAGAGACGTTTTCCAGCCACAGAGGGAAGGTAATTCTTTGCCACATCAGCTGCACAATACCCATCAACCTAACAACACCCATCAACCTCACACAGGGAAATCCCCAGGCAAAGTAATTCCTGGGCAGGAGAGCAGCACTGTGCCTTTGCACTGGAAATAGAGATCCTTGTGCTCAGGAAGGGTGTGACATTCTCTCCTGATTCTCTGGAAACTGCTTGGCATCTGTTCAATCTGGGTTTGTCTCACAGGCCTTGGATTTCCAGGACGGACACTTCTGTTGCATAGTCTCAGCCAGAGAGAGCCAAGAGGATCAGCCAGCCTGTCCCTAATAGTTCTGTGCAAGGACATTCATCATCTCCTCCTAGAGCTGCACTTCCTAAAGATGTGCCATGGAGAAGTCAGGCATGACATACACCCAGTGGCTTTGTTCCTAGCTCTGCAGCTTGTACCTCACACTTTTGTGTCCCCGTTTTTAGTTAAAAAATGATAATGATCAGGCCTACAAAAGAAACAGTCTAAGCTGTGCTGTTTACATACCATGTCAAATTCGGGGGGTGTTCAGCCCTTGTGGTAATCTCTGTTATTCTGCCATTACAGCTCGCTCTGTAGTTGGCATTTGGCACTGAGACACTACTCGTTCATTTAGAATGAGTTACACTGCAGGGCCACAGCAACAAAGGCGGGAAGAGTCATCCTGAAAGGTCATCTCATGCAATTCCAAGCTTCAGTGGCACCTGAACAAACCCTGTGACTGCAAGTGTCAGTTGGGTCCTGTCTATCTTTCAGTGCCTTCGATGTTTCCCTCCCTCTCCCTAAGCAATCTACACCACTGCATCACAGTTCACTGACCCCCTTTGCTTCACCCCACCCTGCAGCTTGCTCAACGTCCAAATTCATATTCACCACTTAATATTGTAACCATAAGTAAACACAAGCTCAGGTAGCTAAAAGAACATATTAAATATACAAAACAATCAAGAACAAGAGGACACATTGCTCTTTATTAAAATAGGGACTGTGGAAAGTTATTCTTCTGGTTGTTTAAATATGTGTGCTATTCTGTGAAACCATGTGGTAAAGGGTTCTGAGAATCCAAGAGAAATAAGAAACCCTCGGGTCTATAAACCTTTTGCAATTTGCCCTAAAGCACTTACAAATTACCTTACTGTGGGTCCTTCAGTGGATGCTGACAGGCACTCCTGGCTGACAGGAGCACGAGGAGCTCTGCTACAGCATCGCACACTTTTCCAGACAGAAGGTCTCTGAAATAAACAGAAAGGAGACAGTGCAGCAAAATGCAGTTAATCACATCAGAATTTAACCAGGATGGTGACAGCAGTCCTGGTTTTGCCCAGAACCCCAAGGATATCTTTTTGCTTTCAGCTTTATCTTAGACACTGGTGTCTCCACCACAACATCCTCAGAGCCCTGATGGCTGAAGCCACCACACTCCAGCAGCTCACAAGTCAGAGGTGGGCTATTTGTTTTGCCACTGCCAAAGTACTTCACTGTTGGTCAGTAAGGTAGATCAATTAAAACCATTTTGATATCTCAAGTGCCCATAAACACATTAAAATAACTGCACTTTTTCATGGATGGAAGTTCATATGTTCCCTAAAATACAATCTGATTTGAGAATTAGCTTTATCTCATATCTACAAAATGGATATTGTCCCAAGATAAATAGGTAGCATTTTATTTGCATAATTTTATGTATGTTGCTGTCTAATCTATCCAGGAAAAACATTTCCTGTTAATCAGTCTTTGTTTTTTTTGTTATCCCGTAAAACAATTTATTGTCTAGGGACTGCAGCCAAATTGCAAGTCAGTTTTTCGAGAAGGCCACTCCTTGAGATGTAGAATACTGTATTCAGCCAGCCTCATGCTTCTTTTAATATCAGCATTTGGCAAGGTCTGGCCTTACAACTTCAAGTTACCATCACCACATGCTCCCCCACCTTAGGACAACGTGGTGAATTGGTCCTGGGCTCCCAGATCCCACCCAACCCCAAGGGCCTGCTTTCCTCTGCTCCCACAGACTGAGCCAGTCACTGTGACTGCAGAGGGCAGAATAAAGCCCATCACATTTTGATACCATTAGCAAGAGAGCTTCTGCCTCATCTCGTGTTGCAGAAAGGTGAGCAGGGACATCAACCCCATCATCACAGGCTTGTCAGTATAAATACTCCCAAACTGTCAGGCACAATGCAGATCACTGATGGGTGCAGTATATCCATGTGCAAACAAGGATAATCCACCCTTTAGTAAGAAACCATCTGCCACAAAAGGCCATAGGAGGAGCTGACTGTCTGGCAAAGACAGACCTTTGTCCTGAAGAAGCCTGGGAACGGATAAGCCAAGACAGCACTTCTGCTGGACACCAGGATAAGGTAACTGGATGAAGGTCCATCATCTTCTCTGCCTGTGCACTCAAACATTTTAAGAACAGGCTGCTCCAGTGTGGGTCCCCTACAGGGTCACAGATGCTACCAGGAAACCTGCTCCAGCATGGGCTCCTCTCTCCACAGGTCTGCAGTCCCCTGCCAGGACCTGCTCCCGCATGGGCTTCCCATGGGGTCACAGCCTCCTTTGGGCATCCCCCTGCTCCAGTCGGAGCCTCCTCCGCGGGCTGCAAGTGGATCTCTGCACTCTCACTGCCCTCCATGGGCTGCAGGGGCACAGCTGCCTCACCATGGTCTTCACCAGAAGCTGCAAAGGAATTTCTGTTCCGGTGCCTGGAGCACCTCTTCCCCTTCTACTCCACTCACCTTGGTATCTGCAGAGCTGTTCCTCTCACATTCTCACATATCCTCACTCCTCTCTTCTCTGCCTGCAATTACACCGGTGCACTAACTTTTTTCCCTCTTAAACATGTTATCCCAGAGGTGTCACTGCTGTCACTGACTGGTTCAGCCGTGACCAGTGGTGTGTCTGTCCTGGAGCTGGCTGGCCTTGGCTCTGTCGGACGTGGGGGAAGCTTCCAGCATCTTCTCACAGAAGCTACCCCTGTAGGCCCTCCCTGATACCAAAACCTGGCCACATAAACCCAGTCCAACCCACAAGGATCATCACGTCCAATTCCCGGCCCTGCACAAGAACAGCTCCAAAAATCCCACCATGTGCCTGAAATCTTTGTCCAAATGCTGCTTGAACTCTGGCAGGGTTGGGGTCGTGATCACTTCCCCGAGGAGCCTGTTTTCCACCGCTGCTGTGCTGCCAGCAGTTTCTAAAAAGCAAAGCAAAGGAGGTGTGTAGGACAGAGTGCAATTTCCTCAGGACATTTTAAGGACCCACCTCATCAACCCACTCACAGCACTGCCAATTTAACAGTGAGACTGTAGGGCTGTAGAGGCTGTCGTGGCCTACACACAAAATGAGGCCCAATGCTCTTGGCTGTGGCAGCTTGAAAATAGCTGGAAGATAAAATTCCTCCCTAAAAACAAGTTTTCAGAATGCCTCTGCTCCTATCTCAAGGTCAGTGGGTTCATACACAGTGGTACTCCCCTTCTTCACTAAGGTCATACAGCTCTATCCTGCCACAAGGACAGCGGATGAGGCACAGGAATCCTTCACTGCAGGACAAAAACACAGCCTACAGAGGACAAAGAACTGGCAAACCCAACCTAAAATTTCCGTGTGGTGCTGCCTGAAATAGAAGTCTTCTTGCTCATGCCAAAAGTCAAACTTCACCTCTACAAAGTTGACTTAAGTGTGTGGGTGTGAAAACTTCAGCATAATCTGTAGAGAAAAGCTGGGGTTCCCATTTTCTCCATCCGGTTTCTGCTGTTCTTTCCACTGCTGCTGTGCAGGTAACACCCAGTGTAACTCATCCACCGGCTTCACATCACGGTGGAAAAACAAACAGAACAAAGCGTGGAAGAGACAGACAATACCTACCCAGACCCATCAGAAGTGAAGTGCATAAGCACACCAACAGACCTTTTAACAAAAAGCCAAAACAAACAGAAAGTTCAGAAACCAACAGGTGTGAGTCTCCCTCCCAGCCATTCTTGGAAGTATCCAGAAACTGTAACTCTTCCATTTGGTAAAAGACATAGCTCTAACTTTTAGTAAAGTGTCAGATGCTGGGACAAGCCTAAGCAGTCAGTCATTCCAGCTCTTTGCAAATCTGTTTCCCCAGGCAGTCTGGTTTACCCACCCAGTCACATCTTCACCAAGTCCCTCTTCACTCCAAAGGTCAGAGTCATCTCCTTTGCCTGCTGGGCTATGATGTTTCTCCTCCAAAGTTAAACAGATGGGTTTGTCAGTGGTCCTTGCTGACATGAGAGGACACATTCCACATAAACAGAGTGACACCTAAAGGGAATTGAGGGTGACAGAAGGATTCAAAAGATCCTGTGCCTCAGTGGAGAACCACCACTGAGTCCAAACGGGCTACAGTAAGATGAGAAATTAAGGCATGAATCTGATGCTGTTACTCACCTGAAGTCAGAATTTGCTTCACGTATGAAGCACTGGCATCCTGAGAGAGGATATCTCACTGTATCTGCTGACCTCTGCTTTCCCCCACATTGGCATGAGCCTGGTTAGTCACACCCTGCACACATCCCAGGGGTCAGCTCTTGGTGAGCTCAGGCACAGCTGCTGTGTGCCGGGACTGACGAAAGCCTGGACAGAGACAGTGGACACAGTGCTCTGAGCTGAACCTGTGCTGTCACACAGGGGGGTTCTACCCGTACCTCAAGTACAGGCAGTGCTTGTCAGAAGCAGCTACTGCCAGTAGCCTGCAGCTTTCTCCTCTGCTACCAGAATCTGGGGTATCTGGAAATGGAAAGAAGCTGACAGCCAGTCCTATGATGCTGGAAGGCACTACAGAGTCAAAGCATCACCTTTCAGAAGAATCACCGAACCAATAAGACCATCTTCACTTACTACAAACTAACCGCTTTCAACACTCCTTTCCCACCTTCCCATTTCCTTAAAACCAGCCTCCTGAGTTAATTCCTGCTTCCATCAATTATCAGTAGCAGAATTATGGTTTGAGTCATAGGCAGAGCTTACAAACCAATTTCACAATTTTATTTACAACACAGCACACAGGCTAGTGGTTTCCCCTCTGATAAAAAGGCTAATACAGTGTTGATAAGGAAGACAAATGACAGAGGCAACGATCCAAGACTTCATCTCCTTTGTAAGGATTGCAGTTTTATCTTTATGAGTTATAAAACAAGGCAATAAAAATCAAGACCATTAGAACAATGTTACACACATTACAGTAGGAAATACCTCCACTGAGCCAACAAATATTCAGTCCACAGGTGAAACAGAGCTCAACTGTTGGGGGCTGGGGGATCCTGGGAAGTTTTAACAGATGTTAAAAAAAAAAGTCCTAGTCCTGGTCCTGATCAGGAGGATTTGCTCAGAAAATCTGAGTCATTAGCTAAGTTTAGCCAGTCTCAGAAATGCTGGAGAACAGGTGGATCACAACATACAGGATTTGTGAGGGGTTTGTGAAGGAGAAAAGGACTGAACACATCCTTAATCCTCCCTAAAGCAAACAGCACCTGAAATGTTCCCTTGGAGCTTTGCCGGCCCTCTCTGCTGTTTCTACAAAACAACAGCACCCTCCAGAGGACAAACAGCGCTCGCTCTGCCTCTCCCACCGCCTCACCTTTACGAACAGGCAGTATACGAGCTTTATTCCAGCTGTGAGCGCTGCAGAGCTGTGTTCAGGTTAGCCTCGGGTAAGAAAACGTTAGCCATTTTAGAAGAGCAGTAACAAAGAGCTCCAAAAAGCACCCTGCTTTCTACTGCCAGGCAGAACTATATCTGCCCAAAGTGTCAAGTGTTCCTTGCACCAGGGCTGCAATCTCTTCACAGCCTACAGAGGAGGAAAATTTGTCCTCACTAGAGGCGACCCATCACACCTCACCTTTGGATTTTACCTCAGGGAACAAATGGTTGAACTCAGTGGTGGGGCAGTGAGTCCACACGGAGGAGGCTCCCAGCCCCCCCTGCCACGCCTGGCCCAGTCACACTGCCAATTTTGGAAATGTGTTGGGACTGCTTGTGATTCCCCAGGACGATGTCAGTTGGTTCTTTCACCTCTTTCTACAGCAGCACCCCCAACAATTTGGTTCAACACCTGAAAAACGTGGCAATCTCTGCAGAAGGTTTGGCACCGGCCTCTGACGGAAAACAAAATCAATTATCCACTTTCTCTGAGACAAATTAACGGGAAACAAACTATGCAATATCTCATCTTAATTAGTTTATTGTTCCCAGAGCAATTTAGCTGTTGACAAATGCAAGCAGTACACACCATTCCCAAAAGCTGAGCAGAGCATGACTCACTCATTACAGCACATACCTCAGTTGACTGCATTCCAAACCTACTTTGGGAATTAAGAAAGTATTTCAGACAGGAGAATTTCCCCTTCAGGGGAAAAAGAAAAAATAGAGTGCCTCACAGCCATTGCAGAGGTGCTGGCTGGGATCCAGTAACTGGATACATTTGAACAGTAGCTCTATTCAAAATTTAAGAAAAACCAAACAAACTACAGGGACTTCCATGTGTTGCTCTGTTCCTGTCCCAGCACAAATCCATGGCACTAACATTCCATCCCCATCTATCTTTAG
This sequence comes from Lophotriccus pileatus, assembly GCA_035583135.1. Classification (NCBI taxonomy): domain Eukaryota; kingdom Metazoa; phylum Chordata; class Aves; order Passeriformes; family Tyrannidae; genus Lophotriccus; species Lophotriccus pileatus. The sequence continues at coordinate 7,260,163 of JAWWES010000042.1, forward strand.
GAATTCTTACCATCCCATGTTCCTTCTGTAACTCATAATCTGAGCTGCTTCACTTGACATTTAAGAGAGGGCTCACAAGAAAGATGACATTCCTGGGCTTTAGTCATATTATGAAAAAAAATAATAAAAAACCCAAAATACCACTCAGTTGCAACAGCCAGAAGGTAGAAGACACCACTGTACACCTTCCAACACGTCTGAGGTTACGTTGGTCAGACAGCTTCCAGAGAAATGCAGGTAGAAGAGGCTTCAGTAACAAGGGGGTTGTTTTTTATACAGTTCTTATGTTATATCAAAATGTGATTCACCAGTAAAAATGGCAGTAAAGGTGAAGCTGTTTTCTTAAAACAGGAGCAGTTTGTGCCCCTCACTCACTACCCAAATTCCCTGTAGGCACCAGATACCACAAGTTTCAGAACTAGTTATTTCACCACCTAGACAAAACTAAATTCTCTAAAATGGGTTGTTATCTATATGATTTTTAAACTTTGTCCCCACCATTCTTACGAGAATAAATGCTGACTATTATAAATTAATTCCCTGCCTGGAAACAGTGATTAAGAGACATGAGGGACTGGAGGGGTGAGGCAGGAACAAGTGAGATGTTTTTCAGTGTTATAACTCCAAAGATGATCTGGAAACTCCTGCTTGTTCTCCTCTCGTGGGTATTAAGTGAGGACTTTTGCCATTGATTCATTCTGAGAAATAACCCTGAGGAATTTAGTAAAAAATATTTGACATAGTTTGCAAAAAATCCCAGAACTCCCCTGCACAGCACAGGAGGCAACATAAGATGGAAAATAAAACTTGTAGGTGCAAAAAGCAGGTTTGTGGTGTGTATGGGGACACACTCTTCCCCAACTATAACTATTCCCATTTCCTTCCATGGAAAGGACAGTGCAAACCCACCTGCTCAGCACCAGATACACCCTAGAGGGTGAAGCACCTGCGGTCACATCACAGAGATAAAAAATATCCTGTTAAATATCTAGGATGAACTGTGATTGCAAACCATCGCTGTACCAGTACCAAACATGGATTTAATAAAGAACAGCTTAAACCATCAGTGCACAGGCAGGTGGAGGTGGATGTTTGTCCTCCTGTTGAATTGTCTGTCCCTCGGAGGAGTTTTCCCACCTTTTGTAAACATAACTGATGTCATCAGGTAAGTTCTGATAACTTGCAGGACAGACGATGCTGTATTGAAGAAAATGATTTACGTGTTTCTTATCCTGTAAGATTTACCCAAATAAAGGAACATTAGTTATCACCCAAATAAAGTAAGATTACATCACCCAAATAAATGTGCACTAGGTAGATGGGGAATGTGGTGTTAGATAGGTGGGGGTGGTTTATAAGGTGAATTTTACCGTGTAAAAGAGGTTAACTTTTTACCCTTTGGTGTGCTTTACTCGTGGAAACCCCCACCTTGCACCCTGTGCAGAATAAACAGAATAAACAGTGTGCCCTTCAAGTCGAATTATCGGCCCCCAGACTGAATTTTTTCACCTTTTGTAAACGTGACAGAAGTCGCCAGATAACTTCTGGTTAACTTCTACAACAGAAGTCGCTTAATGAGAAAACTAGGCTGCGTGTCTGTGTTTAGCGAGCTCCTAAAATTCGGGTGCCTCACGGAGCCCCCACAGAACCCCCCCCCGGGGCCGCCGCCATCGCCGTGAGGGCGGGAGCGGCCCCGCCCCGCCATGGCGGGTTACAATGCCCGCCTGCCGCACGGGGGCCCGCTGGGGACATGGCTGTGCTGTGGCGATCGTCCCTGCTTGCCACGGCGACTCCCCAGTGCCACCATCCCGTCATGAGGGCACGCCAGTGCTGCCATTCCCCTCATGGGACCCCCCCCCAGTGCCACCGACCCCTCATGGGGTGCCTCCAGTGCTGCCATCCCCTCATGGCGGCCCCCAGTGCCGCCGACCCTTCATGGGGACCCCCAGTGCCACTGTTCCCTCATGAGGACTCCCCAGTGCCACTGTTCCCTCATGAGGACTCCCCAGTGCCACCATCCCCTCGTGGAGACACTTGCAGTGCTGCCGTCCCCTCATGGCACACCCCAGTGCCACCATCCATTTATGGGGACCCTCCAGTGCTGCCATCCCCTCATGGGACTCCCCAGTGACGCTGTTCCCTCATGGGGACTCCCCAGTGCTGCCATCCCCTCTTAGGACCCCCCTCCGTGCCACTGTTGCCTTATGGATACTCCTGAGTGCCTCCATCCGCTGGTGGAGCCCCCCCCAGTGCAACCATCCCCTTCACGGGGGGCAGGCGGTCTTTGAGGTCCCTCCAACCCAAACCATCTGTAATTCCATGATTCTGTGATTACTGAAAGGACAATATCCACCAGGGGAAGACGCTGCTGCGGCAGCTGGTGAAATTTCCTGTATAAATATTGATGAGCCCAGCGGGTAAAGGAGCTCAGGAGCTGCCCAGACAGTACCCCGGGATGTACCCCATGGCTGCAGGTCCCTCCCCACCGCCCTCACAGACTCACACGGATGTGTCCAGCAGGCTCCTCTTTATTACAGCCTTCCCAATGCACACAGAGAAATGGAGCATACAAAACCCATGGGCTTCACATCTAGAAACCCCTCTGTTTCGTGTCTCGGGCAGAGGCTTTTTTACTTAATTTCTTTCTAAACTCGAGCTAGTAAAGAACAGATCTGCACCACTGCCCTGTCATCAACAGCATCTAAATATTTTGTTGACACTGCTCAGAACTGGTATGGGCAAGACGGGGTGAATTCCAGCCTTGAATTCTGCCTTATGCAGAGTTATCACTGCTGGCATAATGTGAAGCTGAGGAGTTTGAGGAATTATTTTTTTTTAATCCCCAGAAATGTTCCTATTCAGAGAAAACACAAACATAACATAAGAAATACAAAAATATTTTGGAAATAAACTGTAAAGTCTACAAGACAAAGACTAAAAATCAACTAAACGTTAACTTTCCTTTGGTTGCTTTCACAAAGAGCTTTGGAAAAGATCCTACTTTCAGTTTTGAACTAGAGAAAAGTCCCATATACAAACGTTCTACATTTCTGCCTTTGCACAGCTTGACAAAGGAAATCATGTCCACAGCAAGCCAGCGTGATGTTTCACATCGTGGGACTCCTTTTCCCACTTAATTCATTCACGTTGAATAGGGAGAGGTAATTTTCAGACATTAAATTTAGATTAAGTCATGACTGGTAGGAAAACCACTTGATCTCATTATAAATATGCCTTGACCTAAGTGAAACAAATAGGGGATAAAATAATTCTTAAAAGTCTAATAGTCCGTTGTTATAGAATATGCTGTAGTGGGAGATAGTGAAGAGATAATGAGATATTAGGTTTCTCAGACTCGAAAGGATTACACAAAATAAAGCAAACCTAATCTTTTAAGAGATTATTCCCTAAAACTGGGTCAAAAAATGTTGCCTTCCTTTGTCAGCAGTTATTAAAACTGAGAAAATCCCTCCTGATAAGAAAGTATTTAACAGGATTTCATAGGAGAGATAAGTACACCAGAAGACATTTAGCTATAATTAGGAATGCTCTTTGATTTACTCTATTCAAACCACCAAATGTTGGTCAAAACTTGAAAATACTTGATAAATTCACAGAGATTTCCTAAAGTATGTACTCTCCCCCACAATTTTATGTTAGAGGAGCAGGATCTGAGGCGGACACAATCCTTGTAATAAAGTCAGCCACCTCCCCATGCTCCTTTTACCGGTGTCAGGAGGCGAAGAGGTGTTTGTGTTTCCAGCTTGAAGTTTGCTGCTGCTTCCTCGGGCGTGAAGATGAGCTCAACGAGGTCAGATGGAACCGGCTTGGATTTGTTTCGAAAAGCCAGCCTGAAGGAGGATGAAGGGTTCCTTCCAAGGAGATGAGAACAGCAACACACCCCTAATCAGAGCACTAATGCCTTGCCTTTGGCTATTTGCTTTCTAACTGGAGGATTGGAAGCCTCTCTGCCAAGAGAGGTTGTGCAGTCTCCATCTTTGGAGGTTTCCAAGACCCAACAGGATAAACCCCTGAGTAACCTGCCTTGGTCTCATAACTGATGTTGCTTTGAGCAGGAATCTGGACTACAGACCTCTTTAGAACCCTTCCAACCTCAGTTATTCTATGGTTCTACTATTTTCATCCATTTTACATCTAAAATCTTTGGCTTTCTTCAGGTATCAAACTGATAAAGGCTAGGCTTGAAAGTTCATTTGCATGAAGCATGGCCAGAAAAAAGTTGTGAGTTGAACTGCTTTGTATGACTGAGACATGTGGCCCAGCCAGAAAGAGGTAAAAAATCTGTGTATGAGATGAAAATAATGTGAGAGGTCTTAAAAAAAAAGATAAAAAGGGTGAGGAATTACAAGTCTTTTGAAATACGTATCACAAGCCTGTATGTGTTTTCAAAACAAACTGGAACAGCAAAATAACTAACGAGACACGTTTAAAGCACTACAGCCTGCAGTGTCCTGCATAATAAGGGCCAAAATAGCTTCAGGGCACATCCTCCCCTGGCTGCAAGGTTATATATCATACAGCCTAAGCTGCTCCTTCATGTCTCCTTCAGTCATCTCTCCAAACGTGTCACTTTTTTCCTTCATCAGTGTGAAGATGGCAGCCAGCTGCTCTCTCTGAACCCTGTCAAGAAGAAAAGGAGAAGTAGGAATAGATGGTCCCCAGAAGGCACTTGGAGCAAGAACACCATGGTCAAATGAAACACGGAGCCAAATGCAGGTCGCTGTACAAGCCTTACTGGCTGCAGGAAATCTGCCCATGTGAGATAAGAGGGAGCCTCTGGTTCTCCATCCTCCCCTTTCCCATCTGTCCCATCATCCTGCACGTCTCTCTGCAGTTCTTTCAACATGGAGATAAACCAGACTGCTTTAACACTAGCTTTGGAGTTCCTTAGGGTTTATCTGTGCTCAGAGTTTCAAGATAACTCGACATGTGGAATTTCATAAGACCAGCATGTCCCAATTTAGCAGACTCCACAATGAACCTGGATTAAGATTCAACAGCACAGTGTCCTTTCATTCTGTAATGAGAGTATGTAGATACAGAGTAATTCAGGAACAGCTATTAAATTAGAAATGCATTCTTAAAACTAGAGACCAGTCTAACTCTCACTGTGGACATGACTTTAGTCAGCCATTGGAAGACAAGATCACAGATAAGAATTTGCTTTGATTCAAGTTTGTCTGCCAGTGGGAAATGATGAGATGGACCCAGGTAGCCAGTCCAGCAATGAGGTGACTCCAGGGTGGGCAGAGGCTGACCTGTGGACCACCCAGATTTCCTTAGTGGATGATTAACACCCTTTTCTCCATAGCAGAGGATATCTTGATTTTTCCCTACCATGAAGCAGTTAAGCATTGTACACAAAGATTGGTTTCTGTGACTGGGCTTTATTTGGGGAAGCTTTATAGGAGGGCTTATACTGATCATACACCTACTGATCGTCATTCAGGGATACAGGAGGGTGGGCAGCACAGGAGTGTCATTCGCTCACAAGTAGCTCATGAAATGATGTAACTGTCTACAAAATCCTCTTTTGGGTCAAAATGACTGTGCATGTGGCTCCAGGCAGGGCTGGCTGGCACGTTCCCACCGCTGGACTCCAACCTGACTGGGGTCAGATTGCTGGACTGCCCAACACATCTTGTACCTGACCCTGCTGTGTGAGATTAAAAGAATCAATGAGGTGCTTTACAGCTGTAACCAGGGAGAAGCTTTCTCTTACGTTCTATTACTTCAAGGCTTATTTTGCCTCTGCATGAGTGCAGGGCCAGAATTCAGTGACAGCTCAGAGCACAGATCTGCCACAATCCCAGCTCCTCCTGCTTGTTTAGCATCTTTAGACCTCCTGTGGTCTAGAAGGACAGAATCTGGCTTTTGCTTCCATGTGGTCATCCTGTCAAGAGTCCTCCTTCCTGACACAGCCAGCTTCCCACACAGGACCTTAAACCATTTAATTAATCCATTTAAATGCACGCCACTAGATAACCTGGGGTAGTCTTCCCACAAGGCCAGTGTGGACAAGCCATCAGCTGTTCCAGTAACAGGAGGGGTAGTAATAACTACTGACAGGCAAACCCAGGACACAGTCTTTGCTTGGAAGAAAGGACAGCATCAACCCACCAGCAGCAACCACCCCATGAACAATATCAGTGGAAGGAGACAGGAGTGAGCAGAGAACCTTTTTCTGGGCTAAGCCTCAGCAGAAGCAGAGAAACAACAGCCTGTCCTCTCAGCACTGCTGAAGCAAACAGGGCAGGAAAAAAAGCACATCCTGGCTAAAGCAAGCTCGTTTGCCAATGCTTTTCTATTCCAATTAAAATGCAGCGGTCCTGAGGCCAAACATATCCCAGTAATGATGTGGAATCTTTCAGTCATGAAAGCCGGGATTTGTCTGTCTCTTCTGTAACGTTTTGTGCTCGCATGAAGACCATCCAGCGGCCCTTTGCAGACGAGAGGAAGGGAAGCGGGGTCGTTAGTGATCAATATTTTATTTTAGATCACCGCTGGGCACCAGAGGGCACGTTGCCAGTCTGGAGTGGAGAAATTCGATACACAGCCTGGCCTCCTGTGTCTGCAGTGTACGCCAGCTGGGGGTGCTCCATACAGGTCTGCATCCCTCACTCATTATTTCACAGACATTAACTCTGCAGAAACCTCCCAAAGGCCTGCTTCCTTGCCTCCAAAATCAGGCTCACAGACAATATTTGCTCTACTCTTTTTAAGCGCAACATCAATGCATTTTGGCTCTCCCCTCAGCTTTAAATATCATGACTGTGCATTTGAAAAGCAGAAAAAAAGAGCTGTTACTGCTGTTACTTCTCTGTACTACAGAATCTACAACAAAGGGACAGCAAAACAAAGATAAAGAGAGAAAAGAGCCTGGGAAGGAAGAGTAAGGCATCACAAACATGAAACTGTGTTCAAAGAGGAGCTTCTCCTATCAAAGGCGACCTTGCAAAACAACGTTATAGTGCTCCGGGTTGGTTTTGTTTGGGTTTTTTTAATGAGTTCAGATCAAACCTACCCCGTTCACAAGTAAAATCATCCTCTCTTCCCATAAGTGCTGCCCTCAAAACTACTTGGATTCAGGAAGTCAAACAGGATTTTACTTATTGCTGACAAAATAGATTAATTAAGGATTTTCAAAGCAGCCTAATTCTTCTTGATAGGCAATTGAATTTGCATACTTAGCTCCCCTGGGCTCTTTTTAGACATTTCAGTCCAAGTCTTTCACAACTAACTGGAGTTTTGGAGCAGTGAGCCATAGGTATGTTAGAGAACTCCATTTCAAGAACTGCTTGGCACCCGTGTCCACAGCAGCAGAAATCCTGAAATCCTGGGCAGGACTCTGCGTTGGGAATTGCCTTGCAGACAAACAAGACCAGAATCCTGCTGCAACTGTGTTTCAGCAGAAATAAGGTAATATCCCCGATTTCCCCCTTATCTGACTCTATTATTAAGGAAGCCAGTGGAATAATGTATGTGGTAAAATGCATAGGAGGGCAAGAGCGTACCTGTAACCTAAAATCCAGATTTTCAACACAGATCTCTTCAGAAAGAAGTTACAAGCTGCTGGAGGCAGGGAGAACAAGCACAAACCAAATAAACTATTCAAAGGTTTATTGGACCAAACAAAGGCAATTTTTACAGATTCAAGCCACTAGAATGACAGTCCTTTGTATAAGAGCCACCATCAGATACAAAACGAACAAACAAAACAAACAAAAGTAAAAAATACCCAGACAGCCATTTGAGTTGAAGAAATAGGTTGGCCTGCTGCCACTAGCAAAAAATCTGGACTCAACTATAGACTTTGCTGGATGTGTATATTGCCATGTAACTTAAACACAACGTATATAAGGCATTCTTTGCATAGTTGGGTGCTCGGGACACAGTCAGCCAGCCAGCATCGAGGGGAGACAGTGGCTGTACCAGCGGGATGTTGAAGCAGAGGGTCCAGATGTGCCTAAATTCATATGCAAACCACTGAACACGCTTGCAGTTGTCGGCTGGGAAGGGGCAGCCCAGCCTCTTCTAAAGCTGAAGCCTCCTGCTGTTCTTTAAATGAGCCCTTTTATTAAGAGTCTGCCAACCCCAGGCGCTGGAAAGGACAACTGTGTACAAGGTTTCAAGTATTGTCTGCATAGGAATTAAAAAGGGAGGGGAAAAAAAAGAAAAGCAGCCTGTTGGGTTTCTGATATGTTTGCAGCGTTAGCCAAGAGGCCGTCGTGAAAGGGGAGTTTTGAAGGGCACATCCTCACCCAGCCTGGTGTTCCTACAACACCACTAGAGGACTCAGACCCTCTTCTGTCTCTCACAAACCTGCTGGGTTTGATTTAAAACCTGCCACGTCTGAGGCAGGAATATGTGCCCAGCCAGATGGATCTGCTGTATGTGACAGCGCCGGGGGGCAATGCAGAACTCCGGCTCCCGTGGACAAGCCACAGGGCTACCAAGGGAAGAGGGCACTGGAACAGCAAGCAGGCAGAGGAAGGGGAATGTACCTCTCCCAGGACCCCCACTGTCTGATCCTGAGCCAGAGGAAACCCCTGGTGCCATAGCTACCTCCTTGGGCCTCTCCTCATGGGAACTGGAGTAGGGAAAAGTGAGGATCCAAATATTTACAGCAGCCAAAGTGTGGTCTCCTAAACCTCTGCCACAAACAGAACAGCTAAACTATCAATCTTCAGCGCTTCCCGAGTCTCCTGAACACCTACAGAATCAGGTCTCTGCTAAAATAGCTACAGAAGCAAGATTTGAGTCAGTCCAGTCTGCCATACCTCACGTGGATCCCCCCTTTGTCCCTCCGCTCCTCAGAGTAAAGCAGCTTTGTACAACGTTTGAAATCACAGGGAGTTCCCACCCCCCCAGAAATAAAGAGGAGTTTGGCCCCAGGACAAAACAACTTGAGAGTCTGGTACAAGGTCCAGGCTGGTCTGGTGGAAGAGCTATGGTTTGTCCACCCCAGGAAAGGAACAACACAGATTTCATGGCCTAATACATGGTAACAAACACAACAGACTCGCTGCATATTTAGTGTTCACTTCGGGTTCTGTTTGGGGGAGAGGGAGGAAGGTTCATCCCAGCCCCCCAGACACAACTCAAGTCACTGCTTGGGCCCAGCCTCAGTCCATGGAGCCACACAACAGGATCTCCTCAACCTTGACACCATGGGAGTTTTTGAAGAACTCAACTTCAGACCAAGAGGGGATCCCAAGTTTTGAGGGTTTATGGATTTCTCTTATGGGCGTGTTTGGTTGGTTTTGGTATTTCTCTCAAGCCTTTAAGGATGCCAAGGGATGCCTTTAGGAGGAGGCTAGGGACAACTTCATATAGTCTTCAGGTCTGCAAAGAGAAACAGGGAGAGAAATCATTTCAGTCATTTCACCCCTCAGGTTGGTTCATTATTATTCACATAAATGAGCGGGGGAACACTCAGTGTGTGTGTATGTGTTGGGGGGAAGGCAAGGCAGCTTCCCCCCTCAGGGCAGAACAAGCCACTGTTTGCAAACATCATGCCTCTAAGAAGGATTTTGCTTCAAAGTCACCTGCAGCAGGATAGTTGAAACCCAATCAGAAGTGTAAATCCTCTTGTTCTGGCACCAAACTTAAGTTATAGCCCTTCTGACCTACTAATGAGAGCTGGAGAAGCCCAGTTGATGGGAAGCTTTGATTGGTTCCAGGGGTTACTGCCTCACCATCCTGTGCAGAGCCTCCCTGGGCTGCTGGCACCCCTGTCCAGCCCAGATTCCTCTTCCCACCTG
>JAWWES010000042.1:7270047-7340318 GCA_035583135.1 Lophotriccus pileatus
TACTGCCTCACCATCCTGTGCAGAGCCTCCCTGGGCTGCTGGCACCCCTGTCCAGCCCAGATTCCTCTTCCCACCTGCAGCCACATGAGCTGGGAATGAGTACCAGTTTCTCAAGGCAGTGTCGACCCTTCTCAATCTTCCTACGGATGTGTCTGTTCAAGGCAAGGAGGTAAAACCCCCAGATTCTCTGCTTCCTTTTGTTGGGAAGCTCTCCCAAAATCCCAGGGAAGGGGGGTGAGATGATTAGATGTGTTTTATGCATGGGGACAGCCAGGCACTCGCTCAAGGTCTTTGCAGCATGTTGTTGACAGAGCCAGGGCTAGAAAATGTGGTCTCAGCTTGAACCTTTCACTCTGCCCTTACTGCCCCAGTGCCTCTCATGGATCAACTCTCCACAACAGGGACATCTAACAGAAGGCTGGGTGGCTGCCCACAGACAGAGACCTGCACTGAGGTGGAGGGAAGCTACAGCACACGTTACCTGGGCACTTACAAACACACACAGATGCACTCCAGCCTAATTCCTCCTGAATTCAGGCGGGTTTATTGTCCACAACACCTGAACCTCATTTAGAAGTCCCCTACTCCTGCCATCCACCAAGTAACAGCCTCATTTCTTCCTCTCTTCTTCTGCAAAACCTTCCCCTGTGCAGCCGCTGACCCGGATCCCGGGCGGGAGGTGCCAGGCGAGGCATCACGCGGGACCGCGGTTACTCGAGCGACGCTGCGGAGGCTCGGTGGCCACACCATTAGGACAAAGAAAGGAAATTCTCCGGGGTGGATAATCGCTCCGCGGGATCCGCGGTGCCGAGGAGCGGATCATCCCGCTCAAGTCACGCACGCATAATCAGATTTCACGTGTGAGGGCATAAGCTCGTTGCCACGGGGGCCCGGGAGGGGAGGCCCCCTCCAGCCCGCCGCAGTCGAGAGGGGAGGGATGGAGGACGTCAGAGCGTCTCAATGGTAACCCCTCACAGGAATACTCGCCTCCAGGACAGGGCCAGGCTGGGCTGAGAAGACCTCAGAACTAGCATAGCCTCCATGGAGGATGTCCATCAGAGCCATAAATTCCCACCTGCACAACGGGGATACCCCTTTCTGCTCCTGGAGAAAGCTGTGAGGGGGATTAGACTAAAGAGTGCGAGGCAGCCCCTCACTGGGACATTGGGGCCATATAACACCCCCAGGCTGAGAAGCTCTGGCATTGCTGCCACAGAACCTGGAAGTCTTAATTAGCTTGGGATGGAGGCTCAGAGATTTGAGCCACTGCTTATCTTTGGCTCTTCCCTCCTTTCTATTCTCCTTGGATCAGCATGCTTTCCCCCAGCAGCACATCAATCAAACCAGGTTAGGGTCTGCTTTAGCCAGAAGCTGTATCCTTTCTTCAGATATAGATTATCCAAATATCTCTGCTCTGGCCCACGCTCAGGCCCAAGTCACTGAATCATATGATCTGTCAGCTGGACATGGTGCTGTGCAAGGAACAGCTGGAGAACAAGGAGCCCAGACAAAAGCAGGTCCTGGAATATGAGAGCGGCTCAAGATCTCAAAGACCATGCTTTTCCTGAAGCATGGAAACCGCGTGTCCTGGTGGCATCAGGAGCATTCCCCACACTCCAGCTCAGCCATGGCATTGGCACAGGGGTTCTTGCTTTTGAGAGCAGACAGCACCCCAGCACTGACAAACCGCCATTCCCATGTGCATTTACCTCCCGTGTGCAGAAGTCTGCAGCAGGTCAGGAAATCCTGTATCCCCTTCCATAACCTATAGCTTTCTAAAGGAGTCCTGAGTCACTCTGAGAAGATCCCATCACATCGTGCTGTAACCTCTGGCACGTGCCCTTTTCAGAAGTTTCACTTAGAAAGCTGATTTTCAGAAGAATGGAGCATTCCCAGCTCCTTTCCCTGGCTTAGCTTGTCAGGACCATCAGTTGTCTGAAATCCTGGCAATCTGGCCCCAGACTCTTCTCACTCCAAACAAACTGCGACTGACCCTTGAGGTCCAAGATCATGTGAAGAAAGGCCCTGAGAGCTGGGAAGACCTGGAAGTGGGTGGTCAAGCTCTCCCCAAGCAGTTCTCTCCCATGTCACTGCTGGGGTTGGTCCCATCATCCCTGTCTCTGTTTCTTTACTGTGGGGACATCTCATTCCTAGGATCAAGATATCACAGGAAGAATATGAGGAATGACATATTAAATCTAAGCTTTCCTGGTGGTCCCATAAGCATGGGCCAGTTGCTTCAGCCAATCAGTAAAACACAGAGAGAGGATTTAAATGCAGAACAGGGAGACAGTGCTTAAACAAGAGAAGAGTGGGAGAGTGAGAAGTACCATAAGGAGGTTCTATCAACACAAATCTCATATTCCTCTAGTGGGACAGAGAAGTTGAAAGGTGAATCTGACACTGGAAAATACCTCAGAACACCAGTGGGGGCTGCCAGAGCTGGTATGACCAGGGAGCACAAGTTCCAGAGCCATTAGGACAGGGGCTGGTGAGGAGTCAGTGGGGTCAGGGGTTGTGACACCCCCACAGCAGACCTTGCCCACCACCGTTTCAAGGCAGAAGCCTCCCACATTTCCCAGCCACAGCAGCAACAGCCAAGAAGGCCAGAGCACGGCCAGGAAGGTGGCTCAGGTGCCTGACCAGCGCAACAAAGAGGCCATGACCACCTCCAACCATCGTGTGCCCATTCCCTTGCAACACTCCTGACCCCCCAGCCAACACCAGAGCAGTGGGAAAAGCCACGGATGAGCCAGCCTGCATTTTCCTCCGGTGTTTGTGCTCCAGCTCACTGCCTACCAGTTTGCTCCCAGCCTGGTGTGATACCCCGACTCCCCACAGCCCTCGGTCTCTCCCAGCTGCAGGGGAGCTGCAGGGCAGGCAGAGCCAGGCTCCCAGTGAGTTAGCAGGCAGAGAACAGCCAGCTGCCCATGCTGCACGGGGTTAAGCAGAAGCAGATGAAGACAAGTTGTGAGTGCTGGGTGAGGGAGACACAGATAAGCAGCCACAAGCTACAACAATTCAGGACCTGAGCCAGAAGAAACCACCCAGGGGCTCCAGCAGAGTTGCTGTCTGAACTCAGATCTCATACCAAGGCAGGGTCAGACTCTCACGCTGCAAAGCCTATGGGGGAGTTTGCAAAGGTTTCCTCTCTGGGACAGGAGGAGGAGAAGGGGAAGGGGCTTCCTGGCCTCCCTTTCCCAGGCTTTCCAAGGGAGGCATCCTGAGTTGCTCAGTTTTTAAAGCTGCTGGGGATTCATGACTCAGTCATGACTATAAATAGGGCCAGAGCTCCAGTCCATTGACATCTCGTAGGTCAGAGGACATTTTCCCTGGGGGTATGGTGTAGGCAGAGAACAGCACCAGGCCACCAGCAGACTCCCTCCTCATACAACTGGAGTTTGGGATCTATGGAGGGACTGTCAGAGCAGGAGGACCTCAGCAGGGACCCCCAAACACACAGTGCCCTTTCCTACAAGAGGCAGGTGGGAGGGAAATTCCTCATGCACTGGGTGTTTTGTGGCTCAAAGCAGCCTTGCCCATGGTGGGGCCATCCCCATGGCTGCATGAAGCAGTGGCCAGCCTGACCTGCAGAGTCCCACAGCCCTGGGCTCTGCAGTCCCTGTTTGCTCCCTTCCCCTTGCTGCTGCTCCTCTTCCCTGAGCCCGGGACGACTATCGTGCTGCAGAAGATGAGAAGCAAACAAATAATAAAACCCCAAACTTACCAGCTTCCCTCATCGAAAAGAAGCACCATGCTGGACAGGACAGGACAGGACAACAAAGCCACTGGGTAGGGGGAAGGTTAGCAAAGAGAAAGAAGGAAAGAGAAGCCCAGATTTCATGCCATACTGAGAGGGGAGCAAGCAAGCGAGCCAGGGTTATGTGATGGCAATGCAGGGGGTGGACAGGGACAGATGACAGTGGACAGCTCTCCTGAAATGCAGCCTCCTCCAGCCCTGTCCACCCACTTGTTTTTGGAGGGCCAGTAGTGAAGATGTTTGAAATAGGTCGAGGTCTGTCAACACAGTCATTAAACCCCTGCAGCTGCTTCCTGCCCTTTTGTGCTCCAGAGCTGTCATCACCAGCATTGTCTCATTCAAAAATGAACTTCAGCACGGTTGTCCCTCAAGCCACAGCTGCATCCCCACTTTGATCCAGGATGTCTGGCAGAGCAGGGAATGGTCTCTCCTCCCTGCCATTCCCTAGAGCCAGGGTCTGCCCAGGGCACCCTGCCCTGCTGAAACTCCAGGATCCAAGCCCGGTTTTATTCAGTGCCTCGTAACCAAGAGGCACTCTGAACCCAGCTGAGGAGGAGACAGGTTTCCATTGCTAAGCTACCACCAAGAAAAGGGATGAGCATGAGATTTACAGCCATCCAATTCCCCTTGCATGAATCCAAACTTGCAGCTGAACCCTAAACTTGCTTAAACCCAGTCTGTATTAAAGCAGCGTCACCTCAACCCATCCACGGCTGGCCAGGAGGTGAGAAAGGAGGATTGAGAGGCAGGAGGAGAGTTTGCTCCTAGAATGGCTGTGGGAACTGAGCCCATTAGCCAGGGAAACTGGGCAGCCATCCCTACCTTCTCTTTGGTCTTACAGAGGCTGACTGTGGTCTGGGGGATCACCTGCTCCATCCATGAGCGCCCCTGCCAACAGCACAGCCTGTTCAGTGCCATTCACTGACACCCTGTCCAAGGGGTCTGTAACGGTGCCCTAGCCAAGGCCCCAGGGGGCAACTTCTGCCTCTTCACTCCCACCTCTCCCTCAATCCCAGAAACAAGCCAGAGGACAAAGAGGTGAGACCTTTCCCCAGCCTGTCAGTTGGGAGCTGCTCTCCTCACTCCAGCCAGCACAACCAGCCAAGAGTGACAAGGACAGAGCACAGACAGCTCAAATCCTTGGCATCACCGAGGCCAACCAGGGCTTGGCTGGGACCAGCTCTGCCTTGTGGAAAGAGTGAACTGAAAGCAGAGACCCAAGGGGATGGTTTCTCCTCATTGTTTTCTCTTTTACTGTGAGTGGAGCCTTGTTGCAGCTGTCAGTGCTCAGCAGTGTCCTGACCATACTCATTTCTAACTAAAAAAAAACCCCACTAACCTCTTTCAACCTTAAGGGAGGCTTCAAGAGCAGTTGGCACAGACCATTCCAATCTATCCATGAGGCCCAGGCCCTGAAGGCACACTGGGGAGCCCTTCCTCTTGCTCCCTCACTCACACGAGGTGCCCAGCCAGGACAGCAACACCCAACAGCCAGCATGTGGGGGCTGTGTCTCACACCTACACCCTCAGCCCTGCCTGAGCAGGGGCAGCTGCACCACCACAGCTCATCTTTCCTGAACTAGAGCATTGCACCATGGCAGCTACAGTTGGCAACAGATGGCCAGAAGCCTCAGGTGCAGAAGAGAAGGATTAGGGAAATATACTGACCAAGGGCTGCATCCTTCCCCTGCACTCTTCCCCTTCCTGCCCAGACTGTTTTTCTCCCCCAGGGGAGCAAAGGCTTTGTGCTTCTGTTCTAGAAGTACTGGTGACCCACCAGGTGTGATCAAGCCCAGCCACCACCCCAGCAGATGTATTTGCCAACAGGATTTACTGTTCTCCTCCCTCACTGAGCACTCCCTTTATTTTTTAAGGCTGAAGTCACCAGAAGCAGGAAGTTGCATCACTCAGTAAAGGTCACATTCCTCCCCCTTTAAGTCCAGATTTAGCACCAGTTTGAAACCACAAGACTCAAGTGAATACCAGGGAGGACAACCACAACTTCTGCAGGCATGCAGGTTAGAACAGAAGTGGGATTTTTGGTTAAATAGACAAATATATTGCATGTCCATCCTCTCCTGTCTGAAATCCTACAGCTCCTCGTAGAACACACAAGGAATACTTTCAGTGGCATCTCAAAAAACAAAGGGTCCCAAAATTCAGACTTGTAGTCCACTGACCAACACAACAAGTAGCCTCAAGGGAATCTGGGGATCCCACTTGCATTTTTGGAATGTTGCTTACAAGATGCTTCACATGGGAACCTGTTGGCCCATGGGAAAACCGGATGGGTGGCAGGGCTAAAAGCAAACATTAAACCTGTTTCAACTTTTGTGACACACCTTAGGACTAACCACCCACTCAGCAGCCCAAATTTTCTCAATCAGTAAAAAGAAGTGGTTGTGGGATATCCAACTTCAGGCATCCAAGATGGAAGAGGTGATCATCCCAATGTGAGAGCCCTCATCCCCCCCTGGAGTGCTCATGGAAAGTGAGGTGGAAGCAGAGAGGAGCAGACTCATTAGTCTGTTATGAGGAGGGAAGGGGAGGGACATGGTGAGGGAGGTGGGACAGGCAACCAACTGCAGCTCAGAAACAAACCCTCCCCTGGAAAATAACACCCAAAACCAAAACAAAGCAAAAAAAAAACCCAAACCCAAACCAACATGTGAGCCGATGTTACCAGTGGTACCACTACTTCTAAGTAGCAGCATTTCCTTACCAAAAAGATTTGCAAGAATGTTTGTGGCCGAGGACCTAAGGTACTTGCTACAGAGATGTGAGATCAGAGGTCAGCTCAATCCTGCAACATAAAGGCGGCAAACCTGGGTCACAGCAGGTCAGCAGCACAGTCGGGGTGCATGGAATGGGGGAGAGGGATGGAAGGACAAGGAGAAGGATGCAGGACAAGGCTGAGCCACTGCGCTCAGCTCGCCCAGGAGCTTACCTGGCAGCAGCCCTGCCCCCTTGCACCGCCTGCGAGGCCTGCAATGAAAAGCTGCTGATGCCGCAGTGAAGATTTGAGGGGGGGAAAAGTAAGCCAGCAACAAAGCGAGACAAAAAAAAATTCACAAAGCTGCCTTAAAGAAATGAACAACACAAATATGGAAGAGAAGAAAACAAAGGAGCAGTAGGAAAAACACATCTGCCAGCGGCCCCCAGCGTGGAAGGCTGTCGAGAGCCTCCGAGGGACCCGAAGCCCAGGCACTGTCCATCAGTTCTAGGTGCACTGTCCTGCCCTGGGAATGCTCCAAACAGACATGAGCAGCGATGCCTGGGAGATGCTGTGTGCCCAGGACACGTCCATCACCCCCTGGAGCCTGCTGCACAGTCCTGAGTATGAAACCCCCATCCCACTGCTGTCCATAGGCAGTGTCCCCCCAGTGTTCCCAGCTGACAGCAGGGGCATTTGTTGCCACAGAGGAACCAGCCCAAGGACCTGCAGGACTTCTGGCCCTGAAAACCTGAGCAGCCACTGCTCAGCTGGTTTGGATGGAGCTGCTGGTGCAAAGAGTTTGAATTTGCCAGCTGCAGGCATGCTTTTCCACTGGTGTTTAGCAGGATCCTGAAAAGCAATTCCCATTGAGCCCCATGGGTATCTCTGACCTTCACTCAGTTCGTTCCACCACCACCCTCCCAGGTGAACAATACAGTGACAGTAACAGTCCTGCTCAGTGTTTTATAGGGTGGGGGCCTCAGGCACAATAAAGATATAACAAAAGAAAGCAAACAAACATTTTTTCCCAATGGCACCAATGCAGAATCATTTCTGCTGCTGGCCCCGGAGCAGGGCAGGTCTCTGCATTTACTCTGCCTACCACAATACCCTGCTCACACCACAGAGATAAACCTCAGCCAGCCCAGCTGCTGGCATCACAGAGATGATTCCCAAGGGCCTTGAGGCAAGGCAGGACATGCCTGAGCCAGGGGAGAGGTGTGATCCCCTCATCTTTGCCTTCCCCACTGCCCTCAAGTTTCCTCTTGGTTCTTTACACCTCACCAGCTGTGATGGTACTTAGACCACGATAGGACAGGCAAGGGGTGACAAATGCCCCTCAGTCATTCTGGGAGGTGAACACCACTGGGAGGAGAATTGAGTCCAACAGCCCTTGTTGAGCCACCACAGGGAAATCAGTTCCTTGGAGTTCATCCAAGAGGGAAGAGGTGTGAGCTGCAGACATCTGTAGGGGAGCAGCCTGCCACAGAGCCCTCAGCTCTTATTCCCTTGTATAGGCTGGGAAATCTTGAGCCAGAAAGCCTGGTTTCTGCAACAGGACAGGTTCTTCCTTTCTTCATACAGAGCTCAGGAGGACACTTCAGGAAAGAAAATGTGTGACATGGACAATCCTCCATCTCTACCTGGCCCACTACAGGGCAAATCCTCACCACTTACAGCTGAGGAGACAGCCCTGGGTATGGACACTTCCAGTGTCAGCCCCATCTCAGGGAGCTCTACAGCCTCACACTCACTCACTTTGCTCCAGTATTTCTGAGCTGTGCCCATGTCCTTGGTTTGGAGAACACCCACAGGGCAAAAGGAGGGGAAGTAGCTACAGATCAGGTCCTCAACAGATATATATATCAACACAGTACTAATGGGATCAGGAGAACTAGCAGTGGTTGCATCAGCTGGAAAATCTGGTCTAAGCATCCAAAGAAGAAGCTTGAACAGCTCCAAAAGTATATAGGGCCACAGTGTCTCCATCTCCTAAATTGGTGATTTCATTTGTTCTCTTGTCTTCCTGGGTGGGAGAGGTCTGGAACACTGGTGCTCTGAGACTACCAGGGCAGGATGGGGAAGAGAGGTCTGAGCACACCCAGCTTGCTCCAAGGGCATGTCAATCTGGTGGGCTTGGGCAAGAAGAAAAAGGAAACTCAGCTTACCTTTGTTCTTCCTCAAGTTCCTCTTTGGACATCATTGACTTGTACTGGTTCCCCCTCAGCTTTCCAGGACTGTATTTAAAAGAGAACGTTTCATCTGCAGCTGGAGAGGGGAGGCAAAAAAGAGCAAGAGATCTGTGAACCAGAGACCTCCCCAGAGCACAACCAACAGCGGCGGGGCTGTTCCCTCGGGATGCTCTCTGACCTCTGCTCCCGCAGCCCAAAGGCTGTGGCCACCCCAACACACTTCCTGAGTCAGCTCAAGTCTCCAGAAAGCCCGGGCAGGGTCAGGGAAGCACTGTGGGTTGCAGAGGACAGCCAAGGTGCTGCTGGCCGGGGGATGGCAGGAGTCCCAGCTGCAGCCAGCACTGGAAACAACGAGGGCTGCTGCGAGCGAGCAGCCTGCTTGGAAGCAGATCCAAGTAAATCCTAAAGCACAGGAACCATATGCTATTGTTCTCCCTGGATTCAAAGCCTTGCCAGCCCATCTTGGCTTATCAAGACATGCTAATCCTGCCCTGATTAACTCCCGGCATTTTCCACTTCTCCTCTCCAGACTTGCATTCCTCCTCCCTTCCTCCCTCTCCTGTCCAGAGGCCCTTTCCCATGCCTGGGGCTCATGAATGGTGCCACGAAGAGCTGCCCCAGGCCACGTAGCCCAGCAGCTCCCTGCAGCCCTTGACAAAGCTTGTGAAGAAAGGAGATGCCACATGGCAAATTCCTGGACTGCAAACAGCACTGAGCCAGGGCAGCCCCAGGAGCACCAACACAGCTGGTTCCAAGTCCTTCTGTCACCAGCCAAAAGACCTGAAGAGGAAAACTAGGGTTTCCTTCTCCAGGCCTGGATGCTCTCCCACTCAGCTCGCCAGCCTGAGCCCTGTGCTAATTAGAGCACCAAAGCTCACAGACTCTGAGCCAAAGCCGATCCTTTCCCAATCGGATTTTGCTCGAGCACTATTTGCTTTTAAAAACCTCTCCCCTGCTTTATCTTCCTACAGATGGGAGGAAACAACAGGAGGGGAGGTCAATCCAAAAGGCAGCCCAGGAGGAGCGGCTGCTTTGGGTAGTCGCCTTTACCAGTTATCCGTGGGCTGCTTATCTGGGAGCCTTTATCTCTCAAGGACTGCAGGACTGGGCTGCTTCACATCCAGCCATCCAGCATTGCTGTTTCCACATCCACCCAGAAACAGCTGCCACTTCCCCCAACCCTCAGAGGCCTGGGGATACTTCCAAGGGGTGCACAAAAGGAAGATGTTATTGCATTATCTGCATGGCCCCTCAAAATTGCACATTATGCACAAACCAGATGTGGAGGATGATAAGTCCCAGCACCAGCATGACTCCAAAAGTGGTGAAACTCCCCTAATTTCTGTGGCAGGAGAGAAAGCTCTGACTTCTATATAACCCATGGATCCATCCTCTGCCCCCACTCACTTAGGAAGCCCCTTCCAGTCCTCTCTACTCCTATTGTGGGCATCATATTCATGAAAGTTTTCCCTCCTCCACTTGCCCAAAGGAAAAGCACCTCACAGCCCCTCTCCTCCTTTCCTCACCCAGAAGGATTCAGCATCAGCAGCTTCCCCTCTGTTTTCCAATAAATATTGCCCTTAAGGATTTTTGTCCCTGTGTTTGAGATCAGCTGCTTGGTTTGGGCATTTCTCCAACCCCAAGCTCATGCACACATTCAGCTGCTGCCAGACCTTGGGGACTGCCATGTAAAAGGCAAGTCAGAGCCTCATCTCACAGGTGATGAAAGCAGAGGTCTCAGAAATAAGCAGTACTAATATCCACATTTCCTCACTTCTTTACAACTCCATGCTCCTGGTCTTGGGGAACTTCCCTGGGAAGTCCTGGTGTGTTACTGCTCAGGTACTCATCTGGAGTGCTTCTCTAATCCCAAAATGCCATCAGGGCTCCTGGGGGAACAACGAGGCAAACCCTTTCCCTCCCATCACCACAAATGTCCCAACACAAGCAGCCCAATGCTCTGGTCCCTCAGCCCCAAACATTCAGCTCGGCCATATCCCACTTCCCTCTGTGGGAAAACCCTCCCCAAGGGCAGACAAACAAACCTGGCCCAGCTGGAAACAAGCAGTAATGCTGCAGCTTATCAGCCCTTTGGATGGCCATAAAAGTGCATGGAAAGAAAATTTAGCTGGCTGCTGCTTTGGGAGATACTAGGAGAAAGAAAAAAGAAAACAACAAAAAAAGAGGGTGTAACATCCTGTTCCTTACCCTGGTGCAGAGCAGGAGCTGTTTTGTTACCTTTGTATAGCTCACCCGCGTTCAAGGACAATTCAGATCGTTTCCCTCACGTGGTATTCTGCCAAGTAAACTGAAATTTGGGGTTTTGCCTGGTCCCAAAAAGGAAGTTTAGTTGCCACCTCACCAGAAAGTAATAAGGGAAGAGGGAGGCAGAGAAACTCCCCTTCTCCCTGCCCACACGGTGTGGTTAAAAAGGACCCAGTTTGCGGCTTTGGAAACCTCTGGCTCTTTTCTGAGTTCAGGAACTTTCTTTGCAGATCGAAAACAAACTTCAGGAAACACTCAGAATAAGGGGAGGCTGGGTTTTCATGCAGACAGTGAAAACACTACAGAAATAGGAGGTGACCTACTTACTCAGAGCATCTGTGAGTTCATATTAAAGAAAACATTTGTCTTTCATCTCTCTGCCCTTGCGTTGCCAGCGCTGTGACCCCGAGCTGGCAGGGTGAGAGCAGCCCCAAGAGTGCACCTCTCCCCTGAACATGCTTGCTCTGTGTTCCACATGTGCTCCCTGCCAGCTCCCTGCCCCAAGTGGGAGGAAAGGCTGCTCCAAGTGGCTTCTGTCACCATGGCAGCATCCCAGGCTGGTCACAGGCTGCCTGCACGATCCCCACGTGCCCAGGGGGAATCTCGGGCTCAGCAGGCAGCAGCTCAGAGGCTTGAGCAGGGCCAGGTCCAAGCCACACATTGGAGACAGTGAAGGAAGGAGTAAGACTGATCCCAGCAAAGCCAGTATTCCCAGCTGCATCCTGCTTTTCTCCACATCCAGACTGAGCTGTGCCCAGTCCCATTATAAAACCCTTCAGCAACGGTGTGAATAATTCAGGAGGGGAGTTGGTGGCTGTCTGCAGGAGATGCTTGGGGAGGACACTGGGCTAGCCTGGACTCACAGCCAGGGACTGTCATCTCCTGATCCCAAGCCACAGCCACTTCAAGATCATGCCCAGCAGTGCCAGAGCAGCCCTGAAACAGAGCTGAGCCCAGGGAGGCAGAGCCCAGCAGAGCAGCGTTGCTGAGCATCCACTTGGCAGGATAAATCCATCATTCCTCAAATCAGAACTCCTGCAGCCCCGTGTGGTAACATCCCCAATCACCAGTGCTGCGAGGAAGCCTAACAGGGTGGAATAAGTGTACTTTGGGAATGCTGCCTCCAAACGCGCTTCCCCCACCTTGCAGGAACGGCACCGGGATTAAAATTTGATTCTCTGTGGCATTAGGCATAATCCTCCCAAGCCGGGGGATTGCCACACAGCACCTTAAAACGGCCAAGCAGAAAGTGGGGCAGGGAAGGGGGAACACACCAAGCTCTCCTGCTGCCCCAGCCATCCCCAGCCAGGACTCCTGGGGACATCCCAGCACCTCCAGGGCTGCTCAGGAAAGCAAGAGTCCCCTTCAGACACACATTCCTGCTTGGCCACCATCTGTTTCATTTTCTTAGGAGTGCAGCAGTTGTCACCCCACTTAGTCAATTAATCATTTTCCAATCAACTAATTGGCTAATCAGTTAAACGTGGCTCTGACTAAAGCCCCTGGAGATTGTCCTGGATGTGAGCAAGGAGCTTTTGGGGCAGCTGCCTCGCCAAGCTACCCCATGGCAAACAGCCCAAGGGCATTTCAGGAAGCAAACAGGGGTAGGAATTTCTTCTCTGTTTCCTGGAGGAATGAGACCATCCCCAAGCACTCAGGGCTTCAGACCTGTCCATACCCTCCCTGCAGGGTGCTGGCTTGCTTGGCACTCACCATCCTCATCCTCCGGCTCTCTCACCACCAGCTTCTCGTTTTCTGAGTCCACCTCTTCTTCCTGGAGGAGTTAAAAACAGAGCAGCCGTGAGGAGAAGGTGCTGTGCTAAATAACTGTGTTGCTTAAGGCACCACCAGAGCCCCCAGGGCTGGGAAGCAGAGCCCGGAGTAAGGGCTGAACACCCTTTTCCTGCTTCTTCCATGGAATAGGCCAAAAGGATGATTGCTAATGAGTGAGGTTCGTTAGTCTGCTTTCCTCTCACTAATCAGTCAGGGGGATCTGGTCCACCCAAAGGCTGCAAACTGCAAGTGCCTCTTCATAATCAAGGGGTTTGTGTTGGGACCCCTCCAGGAGCCCTTCCAGCCTCACCTGGCAGGAACCCCCCACAGACACCACTGGCTCCTGCCCATGGTCCCCTGGCCTCTTGCTCCTCCCAGAGGTGCCCACCCACACACACTGTGGTGACACCAGATCAGAGTTGATCTCTGAACAACAGACAGGAGCAACAACAGCACATTTTTGGGTTTTGCTTTTTAAACTCAAAGCAATTTTGGAAGTTTTGGGGTTGCCTCCTACAAGCTTTATCAAGCCTAGATTAATTTCCCTTGCAGAAAGTCATGCAAACTGCAAGCAGGGAGGGAGAGGAGCATTCCAGCTCTGGAGATAAGTCAAGGACACATGGCAGAGCCCCTGCATGTGTGAGTTCCTCCTGCAGAGCTCAGTGCCCCTGGCTGTAAAGCCCTGTGAGCTGTGCCCAGGGTCACCAGCACCCTGGGGCACATGTCCTCCTGCATCCTCCCAGTGCATCCCATGGGCTGGCATGCAAAGGACAAAGCACATGGGAGAGAGGGGGAGGAGCACAGAGGGAGGCTGTCGAGCCACCACGTTATCAAGGGGCACATGGGAAAAGCTGGGGTGAAGGAGACCCAAGGGAAACAAAGCTGATCTGAGAAGGACCATGCACAGAGCTGAGAACTGGATTTGGATGAGCTGCTGCAGCGTGGCCCCAGCCCAGAACTAGGTTAGTTTGTCATCGGGGAGGAATGTGCATTATTCACAGCCATTTGGCTTCTTCTTGCCACTCTGCTCCCCAGAAGGAGATGCCACTGAGACCCCCGCCCACTGCAGCCACTGCTATTTTGGGCCACACTTCCAAACATGGGCACTTCCCGCTGGACACGCGGACTCTCCTGGAGGATGGCTGGGGAGGCACCCAAAGGAGCAGCCTCAGGGAGGGTGAAAGGAAGGAATGCTCAGCCCTGGTGACTCATTCACAAGTCCAGGGCAGCAGTTCCCCATTGCATCCATGTCTCCCTGTGAGCCAGGACACCCCCCGGGATGAGGAGCTGACACAAGAAAGGAGACTTTAGCCTGTTCCTTGCCTGGGCATTAGCAACTGAGGATTTCAGAGCATTTATCAATGGAAGCAAGCAGGAAATTGGGTGCCAGACGTCCAAGGAAGGAAAATACCTCTGCTCCAATATAGAGAAAGGAACATTTGCTGGGAGCAGAGGGAGCAGCCAGGGAAGCCAGGCTGGCAGGCGACAGCAATGTGCCGTGGCCGTCTGGGAAGCCCCTGCTCGTGGCAGCCAGGAGCTCCCTACAGCACAGCATTTTTCTGCTTGGATGGCTCAGAGCCAGGTGCCAGCACTTCCCTTCCCCCCATGCCACAGCTCCAGCCTCAACATCCCCATCCCCATGTCTTACCAGGGCTGCTCATTCCTGCAGCCACCGCTGCCCCCCTGCCAGAGTCCCCCCAGCTGTCTCAGTGTGGCCCTGCTTGCTGCCCTCCCCCGGAGCAAGGCATCGCTCCCTCTGCCTCTGAGAAACACATCTGCCCCTGGAGCACTTTTCCTCTCTGCTTTAAATGGGCAAAGCCATTAAAAGCCCACCCAACCTCCCCCCGGAGGGGCACAGCAGGCAAGTTTAGCCCCTCTCTCCCCATGGCCACTGCTACCCTGGGACAATGTCCCACCCCTGCAGGGACACCCCGCAGGGTTTGCTGTTTCACCCTCCCCAGGCTGGATCCCCATCCCACGCACCTCTGCATGGCTGGGAAGTGTTGCATGGCTACACACATCCTCTGCTTGTCCTGTGTGCCCGAGGCTGGATCCAGGTGAGGCACCCAATGGTGGTATCTGGAAAAAGGCAAAAGGCTTTGAGCACAAACACCCCTGAGCCCTCCCCGTGTTCAGTCAACCAGTCCCAGCAGCATCAGCACACGGGGACAAGTCTCTGGATGTGGCCAGTAGACCATCTTGCCCCCATGCCCGAGCCTGTGCTGCCTCTGATCCATGTGCCAAGCCATGGCATGGCTGCTGGAGTGAGGAACACCAGAGATCTCCCGTGCCCAGCCCTGGAGCCAGAGGTTGTAGCTCAGGAGTTGCTCTCTGTGGCAGCCCCAGCCTGCGGGTCTGGGACCAGTGCAAGGAGCCATCAGTGAGGGGGAGCAGCTCTGCCACTGCCAGGCTTGGCTGCCCGAGTGTCCTGGCAGGGCTGGAGGCAACTTCCCAGGATGCTGATGCAGCAGACCAGGACTAGCAGGAGGGGAGAGGAGAAGAACAACACAGCACGCTCAGATCGTTAATGCTTTCAGGGCCTGCTCTGCCAGCTGCCTTCTCTGTAATACCCCCTGGAAACCTTCCCATCTCCCTGCAATCCCAGAGATGAGGCTTCCCAGCCCTCTCAAGCCCCCATCAGCTCTGGATGGCTTCGACCTCCGTGCAAAGCCTGCCTTCCCCTGCCCAAATGCTTCTCAGCTGAGCCTTTCCCTGCTGTGCCAGGAGGGCGGCTGTGGAGGAGGATCCACATGGGCAGGGACATCGTGTCCATCAGCCTTGCAGTGAAATCCCAGCACGGGGCTGGGAGCGGCCCCTGGGCTGGCTGGAAAAATGGTCCTCAGGGACAAAGCCACACCTCGAGCCCGGCTGTGCCCACAGCCCCTGCCAGCCGGGGAGGAGAGGAGAGCCCTCCCTGCCTGGAGCATCCAGCACCTCCAGGGAGCCTACCCCGGATTTCAGAGCTCCTCAGCCATGACACCATGGCACCACAGGCACTACGGTTCTAAAGAAGGGACAGCCCAGGGGGAATGCAGGAAAAGCGTTTCGAGTGGTGGGGAGTGAGTGAAGAGTGTGTCAGGGCCAAATGGCAGCAGGAGCTGCTGGAGGAGACGGGACCTGAGTGCTCCATCCAACAGCCCACAAGCCAACCTCTCTCCACGGGTGCACACCGACCACGAAAACCCCCCGCGATAAAAAAAACAAAAAGGCGAGAAGCAGCCCTGCAGGGAGCCCTGCAGGGAGCTCCGTTATCGCGGAGCATCTGGAGGAGGCTCGACACGGGCCGCCCGGTCCAGCTGCTGCGGCAAACAAAGATCTCACTGCCGAGGGGCCGGGACCGGCGGCAGCTGCGAGGCCCCGGGGCTGGGAACGCTCCCTGCCCGCTCCTGCTTGCGGCCAGGACGGACCCAGCCCACGCCACAGCACATCCCGTGCCCGCTCGCTCTGAGTCACACCTCTGCACGGCCTGCCAGGGGCTCTGAAAAGCCCGGGGTTAGAATCCAGCAAGTCATCTACCTTAATTAATAAGGCAGCGATCCATCCGCCTCGGCCTTTGGCAGCTCTCGGCTGCAGAGCCGAAGCATTTCTTGGATCATCACGAAGGTGCTTTTGCCCTTTAGCTCATGGCCACGAGCGAGACGTGGCCATGAGTCTGTCAGAGGGGGTTTTGGACCAAAGCAGAGTGAGGACAAAACCTTCAGGGACATTCTGGACCCAGACAGCACCGACCAGGAGAACTCTGGGTCTGCCAGGAGAAGATGGTTCAGATAGACGAGCTTGGCATCACGTCCCCAAAATCCCCCCTCATGGCTCTGTCACCAACAACCCCTCTCCCAGCCCCACAGGAGATGGAAGCCGAGCTCCCCATCACAGCATCATCTGGTTTTCAGCTCATTTCTGGCCATTTCCTCCCCACTTCCTCCATCCCTGGTGCAAACACCTCTGAGCAACACGCTTCCTTCTCAGAAAGGACATGAGGAGGCCCCGGGGCTGGTGTGTCCCTCTCCCTTTCCTTAGTCAAAGGGACAGCCCTGGCGCCTATGGCAGATCAGGGACCATGAAGTGCCCTGCTCCAGCTTCAGGAAAAGGGAAGATCCCAGGCTGCAAAGCAAGAGAAAATTATCTTGGATTAAACTCCTGGGCCCTGTGTGTTGCCATTTATGGCTGCACTTTCTGCTCCAAGCCTGATGCAAGACATTGCAAGAGAGAAAGAAAGCAGACAGGAGGGAGACAGCCAGAAAGAGAGAAGCCAGGAGAAAAGGGGAAGAAAGAAGCCTTTTAAAAAAGACTAAATAATAATGTTGGGCAGAGTTTAGCAAAGCAAAGCAGCTGCTATGTCAGCAGCTCCCCTTCACCCCACCACTGGGGCTCTCCATCCTCCCGCCAGCCAGAGAAGCAGCTGCTACAGAACAAGAGCAGTTTTCCAGCCCTGGCAATGGTCCTGCCAGCTCCAGGGTGCCTGGCAGGGATGTGCCTCACATGGAGATGGTGCTTTGCAGGCCTGACCCCCCCCACAAAGTGTGGGAGCATCTGCTCCTGCCCAGTTCCCCGTCACTGCTACCGGCAAGGACAAGTCACCGAGTGGACAGAGCATTGCCAAAGCTCCAGGACCATCCAGCCCTCAGAGAGGGGTCAAGCAGATGGGGAAAACACTGGTATGTCCCATGGTGGGGTGAGGAGTCCCAGCTCATCAGGAGCCACCCCTGCAGGCACCATCACATCCCGGTGTGGCTCCCCGGGGATCACACCCAGACGGTTCAGCCACTGCTCTCCCCTTTTCACCCCGGCCTCTGGCCAGCAAACACCAGGACATCCCTTGCTGCCCTGATCAGCCAGAGGGCATCCTTGAGAGCAGGGGCAGGAAAACCCAGCCCTCACTTGGAAAGCTGGCCTGGCAGCTGTTCACATGGATGGGCACTTCAGAAGGCAAGGAGTCCTTGTGGCCTCTGCTCCAGGAGTGCCCAGCTCTGGGCTGACTCCCAGGGCTGTACCAGCCCAGCAGGAACTGGGCAACAGCCAAACCTTCTGGACCTGTCTAAGAGACACAACATAGATCCCCAATGCCCCCATGCCCCACAGCACGTCCCAGCACCATTCCTGTGCTCCAGCCCCATGGCAGGACACGTGCACAGGCTCCCTGGGGGTGACACATGTCCTGTCTTGCTTCCCAGTTTCCAGCCACTGCAAGAGATGATGCATTTGTCACCAGCACAAAGTGCTCTGTGTGAGAGCTGAGCACATCAGAGCAATCAGGGTCTGGCTGGGGAGCCCCACGTTCCCTGACGGGGGCCTGTGCCACAGCCAGGGCTGTAACAAAGGGTAGCACATCATCACATCCCTTCCCAGCACACTGTGGGACAATGGAGCTCCTGCCCCAGCCCACTGGCAGTGCAGACACAGCCTACACAGCTGCCAATTAAAGCCAGACTTAATTAGACACCCTCTCCCCTCGGGCACAGGGAAGGCAGGAAGGAGGCATTAGAGGGGGAGATGCTGATTTTTTAAATGTAAAGAGGGGTCCTGCTGGGAGCTGGGTGGTTTGTGCTGCCTGGGGTGGCCAGAGGGCACTGTGAGCCCCCAGGAAGGCACAGATTGGGAAGGTGGGGAGCACAGGGGAAAGGTGCCAGGAACTTGGCAGAAGAGACAGATGACAGAGCCTTTGTGCCTTTGCTATCCAGGTGCCAGCCCTGCAGCTGCCCCACTCAGGCAGGGTTTGCATGCCCCCTCTCTCCTGCTGTCACCCACTTGACCCTGCTCTGTTTGAAGCCCCCAGCTGCAGTTAACCCTTGGCAAACCAGCCAGGCTGCCGTGCCCAGCAGAGCCTGGCGCTGCCTGCCCACCCTCCTCATCTCCAGAACATTCTGGCCAGGATGGCATCCCAGAGGCGGCTCTGGAACAGCACTGAAACCCCTGCCTTGTCCCTGCCACCTGCCACTTCCAGGACAGAACTACTCATTAGAGAACTGAAGTTTCTGACCGTTTCTCACAAGGACCACGCTCTGCAGCTCCAGAGACGCTGCTGTTCCCACCCAACAGCTTTTCATTAGGGGATTGCTTTGACAGCACTGCCTCATCCGTTAACAAGCTGGGGATGGGGATGAGAACAGACAACGACAGACTAATTAACTTTTTTTCAGTGATGGGAGCCAGCAGAGACAAGGGGAACCGCTATCAGCAGTTAATGGAAACAAGGACTCCTTTTCCTGCTCTGCCACTGCTTCATTTTGTAGCCCTGGGCACGAGGCTGCAATGGTCTGGTCACTACAGAGGGGCAGGGAAGCTTCAACCCACGCTGGTTTCACCAGCCTTGCAGGAGATGGGAGCAGGAGGGAGGCTGTGCCACACAGCTGCCCCAGCAGGAACCAGGGAAGGAGGGATGCAGAGGGATGCACAGCTCCAGCCGGTCATTGAAACACACCAAGGCTGCTCTCCCTGAGCAGGTTCATCCATCAGCATTTCTGTTGAGTGGTTAATGGCTGCGGTGAATCCAACCAGCCCGGCACAGTACGTGCTGAGCAAACAGGAGGGAGAGAAAACAAGGAATGAAATTAAGGAAAGAAAATAAGGAAAGAAAGCTCTCCAAGTGCCGAGCGCAGCCCTCTGCTTGCTGATGTACTGAGGAGCCCTGAGCCTGCAGCAGCCCCCAGCCAACCCCAGCACGAGGTCTGGGAGCCTCATCTGCTGAGTCACATCAGGGGACCGCAGCCCTCAGCCCAGCCAAGACGGGCTGGACAGGGCACAGCTCCATCAGCACCGCATGCAAAGCACTCCCAGCTCTGCCCAGGGCCAGTCCCACCCCTGCCTGTAATACCTGCTGGGCTTGGGCCTGGGGAGTGCTGCAGGAAGAGGATGACGCAACTTTGACGGAGCAAAAGCAGGAAACCCAGGGAGACTCCGCAGAGCTGTGGATGGTCTCCTCCACTCTGCCCGTGGGATAGGCCCCTGGATCAGCAGCTGGACACACACGTGTGTGGTGCCTGCTGGAACCCACGTACTCCCTCCACTGTGCCACCCGTCCCCGTGGGACAGCCAGCCCGGCCCAGCCTGCACCCAGCAGTCCTGGCAGCCGTGGGATCATGCGCGGGCCAGAGCTCCCAAACACTTACTCAGCAGTGAGAACCATCCCTCCCCCTTCCCACTGCTCCCTACCACCACCCAGACTGCACAGGTCTGCTCCCTGTCCCTCCCAAGGGGATGCTGCTCAGGCCCAGGGTGACTTGTCCTGCTTTGCTCCCACAGCAAGGTAATCATTTCCTAGGAGGAAACCACTCAGGGCTATTCCAGGACCCTCCTCCAGTGCCCCCTTTGCTGTAAGAGGGGCTGAGGGCAGTGAGGAGACCCCCAATACTGATCACAGAGCAGCCCAAGCTGGTGGCCAGCGCTGCTGCCGAGCTGGCCCAGCCAGGATCCAGCTGGTAACGGTGGCCCAGGAGCTCTCCAGAGATCCTGGTACTCAAAGGCACCAATAAATCACACAACAGACAAACAGAGGTGGCTTCCAGGACGCCAGGACGAGAGAGGGGGCTGTTCAAGAGCTGTAACCTTGGCCAAGGGGTGCCAGGAAGGGGAGAGGGAGAGCTCAGAGACTCAGAAACCACCAGGGGAGGTGAGGAGGAGCACAGAGAGGAAGAGCCATGTCCCAGCCCCAGGAGTGGGTCAGAGCTCACCCCTGGGTGTTGCAGAGCACCACAGTCCAGAACAAGGGGGGGGCTGCCCCCGGGGACAAGGCCATCCATGAGTCAGTGGAGATGCAGTCCAAGGCGAGGGCTGTCTGCGCACTGCCCGGCAGCCTGGATACAGTTGCTGAGGATTACAAATGCTGCTAATAATAGCCAGGAGGCTCCTGGGCCCCAGGCCTGAGCTCCCCGGCTGAAACAGGCTGCTGCCACACGGCTGAGGCATCGCTCCTGGATTCCTGAGCCACCCCACTGCTCAGCTCCCTCCACTGGGGCAAGGGGCCACGTGGGAGGAAGCCACCAAGGCAGGGAGTTCAGTCACCTTGGGGTGTCACCGAGTCCCATCTGAGCTGGGCAAGAGCAGAACAAGATCATTCCACGGACACGGGGTCGCCCTTTTATTTTTAAACAAGATCCGGTGCTGGAACAGGATTTACCGTGCGTTTACAGGCACCACTGCCCCCACCAGCCCCCCCAGTTCAGCCAGGGGTCAGACCTTGGGGCCAGCATCCTGCTGGGGCTGGGAAGGAGTGGGGCGGTCCCTTCCCTGGGGCAGGCAAGGACAGCCAGCCAGGGACAGCGTGAGGAACCCGGCCCTGGCACGGGGACAGTTTGCTGTGACCCACAGAAAGGGGGTGCAGACAGTAAGAATAAACACATGCACATTCCCCAGCACCTGGATAAGCCCTTGGGGGAAGGGAAAGACACCCAGGGGTTAGATGTGCAGACAGGACAGGCTCACACGCTCTTCTCTTAAATCTTCATTATCTTGATTGTTTTTAGAAGCATTCCTTAGAGGGGGGGCGTGGGAAGGAGCCAGAAACCTTCCCCCCAAACCTCTGCCGTCCTCGGGGACAACTATCTCGTCCCGCCCCCCACCCTCGAAGACAAAAACCCAGCTTTTGCCAGGACCTCTCCTGTTTTAGGGGAAAACCCCTCCCGCGTTGCTCCGGAGGGACGGGGAAGGGGATGGGAGGAAGGGACGGGAGATAGGGGATGGAGGGGACACCGGCTGCGGGGACGCCGGGGGAGGGTCCGCGGGGAGCCGGCCTTACCTTGCTCTCCGCATCCTCTTGGTGGTCCGGCTGCCGGGGCTCTGGGGGCGGCTGATGGGGCTCTGGGGGAGCCTGCCGGGGCTCTGGGGGAGCCTGGCGGAGCTCTGGGGGAGCCTGCCGGGGCTCTGGGGGAGCCTGCCGGGGCTCTGCCGGCGGCTGCCGGGGGATGCTCTCGGCCGCCGCGGGGCTGGGCTCGGCCGCGGGGCCCGGCTCCGCCGCCGCCTCCCGCTGCTGGGCGACCGCCTCCTTCCCCTCCTCGCCCGCCCCGACCTCCTCCACCGGCACACGGCTCCCCTCGTCCTCCGCTCCCTCGCCCGCTCCCGCCGCTTCGCCCCCGGGGCCGCCCTCCCGGGCGGGCTCCCCGCGCCGCTCCGCCGCCCGCTCGCCGCCGTCTGCCCGCAGCCTCACGAAGACGGAGGCGAGGACGATGGCCAGGACGGTGAAGAGCAGCGGGATGACCAGGTACAAGTCCACAGCCAGGTCCATCCTGCCCTGCCGCCAGAGCCCGCCCGACCCGACTGCGCGGCCGCGGGGGGTGCGCGGGCAGCGCTGGGCCGGCGGCGGGGCTGGGCCGGCTCTCGGACGGCTTTGCCCGGCGTCATCCGCCCGGCCCTGCCCACCGCCCCGGCCCCCCCGGCCCTCCCGGCCCGGGCACCCACCTCCCGCACCGAGCCGCCGGCCAGAGACAGTCCCCGCGCGCCGGGGATGCGCCACCGCATCCACCCGCACCCAGGGGTGGGATTTGGGAAGAGGGGACCGGCAGAGGAAAGCTTGGGGGGCAAGCAGCCCGGCTCTGCCTGATGCGAGTGTCCAGCTTGGGACACGGGGATCTTCGAGGATCTTTCATTAAACACTGCCCTACATTCACAAAATCACTCCCAGACAGGTCGGCAGACTCTCGTATCGTCAAATCCTAGAATGATTTGGGTTGGAAAAGACCTCTGAGATCACCGTGTCCAGCCATTAACCCAGCACTGCCACGTTCACCACTCAACCCTGTCCCCAAGTGCCACATCCACACATTATTGAACACTAACAGGGATAGTGACTCCACCGCTGCCCTGGGCAGCCTGTTCCAATTCCTGATCCCTTACAGTGAAGAAATTGTTCCTAAT
Source organism: Lophotriccus pileatus (assembly GCA_035583135.1). Lineage (NCBI taxonomy): Eukaryota > Metazoa > Chordata > Aves > Passeriformes > Tyrannidae > Lophotriccus > Lophotriccus pileatus. The sequence continues at coordinate 7,292,600 of JAWWES010000042.1, forward strand.
ATCCAATCTAAACCTCCCCTGGCACAACTTGAGGACATTTCCTCTTGTCCTGCCACTTATTAACAGGTCCCATTCATAACCATTGACTGGGAAGGTGTCTGTCTCCTGAGATGCTCCCTGTGGGCAGACAGGCACCCACAGCTTGGGGAGCTCTGACAGCCTGGGGTGTCAGCTGGCCTCTGGGTAGTGTTTAATGGCCATTTGCACCTTGCTAGCCCTTGGCTGGGTAGTGGAGGGGCTGGCAGGGCCAGGAAGGCTGTCCTGACTCCCCTGGGTGAGGAGCATCTGGCAGCACATCCATGCCAAGCTATAGAGCATCGCCCCACCTTTCCCAGGAGCTGCAGTGGTGCATCTGTGCCATAAACTGCTGTCACACCCACCAGGTAAGTGGGTGCTGAGAGCAGCTGGACTGCCAGAGCCTGCCCCCCACCAGCACCTTGCTGCTGGGGGATCTGGAAAAACAGGAGGCTCTAAAATCGGGATGTGCCCAAAACCTACCACAGGCTGGAAAGGAGACTGGCCAGGGCGTTGTCAGGTCCTTCCAGACTCTACCACCGAGGATTTCCTGCCTCTCAACACTGCTGGGAGGATTAGCCAACCTTTTACAAAGCAGGCTGAAATTAGAAGGCCTAAGCTATTCCTGCCAGGGTAAAACCATCACGGAGCTTTCTCCCAGCTGCATGCAAGGAGAGCAGACATGGGAATTCTCCCCCAAAGCTTCCTCCAGGGAAAAAACTTTGAAGACATCGCCAGAACTGAAGCGGAGTTTTTTATTGACTGGCTATAGACAAACCACAAACAAAGATGGGATTAAATCCCCTGGGGTGGGAGGAAGGAAGTGAAGCCATGATCCTCCCTGTGTTTGTCTTTATTGGTAATCCTATCAGGCAGGCAATCGTTTGCGTATGGATAATTGTATTCTTAGTAACAACCAGCCACGGTACTTATCTCCCCTTGTCCCGAAGAGCTTTGCATTTCCTAGGCCCTGATCACCAGAGCTGCTCCAGAGCTCGGCCAAAACACCCAGAGCTCGGCAGCTTCCCGGCACTGTTTGGTTCAGCAGGGTTTTTTGATGTGTATTAGGTCCCTTCTTCTCCCTACTTGTCCAAATCCCAGCAGCCATGAAGGCGACATCCCAACTCCAGTGCATCACTTTCTTTAGGAGGCTTCCCCTGAGCCCTGGAAATTGCTCATGGCTAGAGATGGAACCAGGGTGGGGAAACTCCAGGCACCAGGTCTTTCCTTGCTCCTGCATTCATGTAGACTGTCACTTTTGAGCACAAAGAGGGATTTTGGGTGAGACTGACAGAAACTGGCCACTGTGAGCTGCTGGCAGGGGGACTTGGGAGGTGTTTTGGCCTTACACACTGATGCACAGATTTCCAGCTGTCACAGTGCCCTCGATTACTGTCAACATCCAGGACACCTCCTGATCTTGCCCCCTGACAGTACAAATTTTCCATGGCTCTTGGTTGGAAGTCTGTTGGAAAGTGTTTGCCTGCTCAGGAATGCAGCAGCATGTGGCTTGCATTAACCCAGCAAGGAGCACAGAGCACAGAGCACTTCATCGAGCACCCTCCCAAGCAGGATTTATCACTGTCTTAAAATAAGAGCTGCAACAGCTTCTCCTGAGGTCGGGATCCCTGACAGGGGAACCAGCAGGAGCCTCAGGAATGCTCATTAGTGGCTTCTGGACCTGCAGCGATTCACTGTCAAGTTGCTGGAACCTGCTGCACTCACAGGAGCTGTGAGAACTGCAGGGTTTGGATGTCTCTGAAAGGGAAAACAACACTCCTGGTCTTGAGAGCAGCAAGGACACATCTGCCAGAACATCTGCTCTGACAGAGCCAACCTCCTGCAGTAATGAGGTGACAGGATCAGCAACATCCAGACCTGGAGCGAGAGCTTGACTGTCCTGCAGAATGTGACCTGACAGGGATGATCCCCCAGGCAGAAACCAAGCTCAGCAGGTCCCGTGTGATGTCGACTTCTTCGCTCCACGGCTCTCCAGAGGGAACTGGGTGGAGTAAACTTGGCCTGCTCTCTGGCCAAGGCTCCCACTGGGAGGCACGGAGGTACTCGTAGGGTTCCCCTATCAACTTACAAGACACGATTAATGCCTCCCGCACGCTCCGGGACAGGAGGGGATGGATTCACATTCCAGGTCAGCCAGGCAGGCTCCCAGCCAGGGATCTCTGCCCTGGTCCTGCCCGCCGGCTCTGGAAGAGACCAGCAGGGAGTCTGGTCAGCTTTCACAGCGGGGCTCAGGGCGATCCCTGGGACACAGCACTCCCACCCCATCCCTATCCGCGTTCCAGGGCCGGGCCGGACCCGGCGCGGGGCAGCAGCATGAGCACGCTGCCCTCTCTTGGGAGGAGAACCGCTCTGCAGCGCCCGCCGGGCCGGGGCCGGTCCCTGAGAGCTCCGGCCGGGCAGGGGATGGCTGGGAACGGTCCCGAGAGCCCCGACCCTGCACAGGAGCGGCTTTCCCAGGGCCCAGCTCCAGGCCACAGCCGTGCGAGCCGAGGGCTGGGAGCAGCTGAAGAGCTTTACCAACAAAGGGGGATTCAGAAGAAGAATCTTCCGAAGAGCTGCGGTGACAACTGCTCCGGGAAACATCCCCGGCAAGTGCCGCGCTGCAAATCCGCCTGCGAGAGGGGCTGAGCTGCGCTGGCTCCAGGCACCGCTCCCAGGATCCGGGGGTGACGTGCGGAACAGCCGGCAGGGCTTTCTGAGGCACGGAAAAGACCTGATGTACCACACTGCACCTTCTCAGACTCCGGCAGCCTGTGAGCTGCACAGGCACGCCTTGTTCCCAGGTGCTCTGCGTCCCTCCCACCCAAAGCTGGGAAGTCACTGGCCTCCAATACCTCTCTCTCCACCCCAGCTGTAACCCAAGCATGTCTCTACATGATCCTGTGCAGTGGGGTGGGTAGATACATGCTGGTTTCCAGTGTGGAAAGACATGATTCTGTGTTCTCCAGGATCCTCCAAGAACCCATTTTCCCTCACATAAAGTTTGAGCACAGACCAGTCTTATAACTGGTCCAAAATTCAGATTATTTCCACAAGCCCCAGTCATGCTCCCAGTCACTGATACCACTTTTCCCTTGCCAAGAACACAGCCCTCTCTGAGTTGATGCCAGAAATGAGAAGCTATCCCAGAAATGCCCCTGTACTCACTGTTCTGCAGCTGACACAGGCTCGGAGGTCACTCACCCACCTGCCTGGCTGCTCCTTTGCCTTTTGACACCCGGCTGTGCAGGCTCTGGAGCTGCAGAGGTGCTCAGGTTCAATGCAGCAGTGGCACAGCTCAGCTCACCAGGAGCTTTGAGCCAGCACAGGGGTGGGGATGGCTCCCACCAGATGGAATGATCCTATCCAAGAGCTCTCCTGTGACTGCTTGTTTCTAGACTTTCCCCCTCAGCTTCTGTCACTACCCCCTCTTCTTACACCCCGTACAGCTCTTCCATCATGTTAACACTCATTTTCCAGCCTAAGCCCTGAGCCAGGGCAGGCTCCCAGTTGTTGCTGAGGGTCTTCAAAGTTTTGAACCAGCTGTACAACTGGCCTTGCCCTTGACAGCAAGTTGATACAAACCGATATTCCCAAGGGTGAACGGAAAGCTCCTGGATACTGGCAGCCATTCCAGCCCCAGCTGCAGTGGAACAGCTGAGAGATGACACAGCCTTGGGTCTAAACAAGGCACTGCTGCATCAGAAAAGCAATTCCAAAATTCTCCTCCAGCCCTGGTACGCCTTTCCCTGTCAGCACAGCTGGGACACAGCGGGACACGGCGGGAGCAGCTGCTGCTCCTGCTCCAGCTGCCCTGACCTTCCTCCTCCTCCTCCTCCTCCTCCTCCTCCTCTGGGCAGGATGCACAGATTTGCTGTGGTGGCAGCCCCCAGCTCCAGGTCCTTCTGTTCAACCAGAGCACTCACAGTTAGAGGCAGCACACACAGGTGGGAGCCACCAGGTCTCAGACCAGGAGGGACATGGAACGATTATTCCCCTCTGAACAGATTCCCAGTCAGCTCTACCTGCCTCCATTCACACTGCTCTGGAAGCAGAGGGAGTGCAGGACCACAGAGGTGCCTTTATGTGCCTTGAGGAAAACAAACATGCTGCAAATGTTAGTTCAACCTCAGTCTTAAACATGCAGCTGCTTCGTGCCGTGCCTGACACTCCAGGAGGAACACAGCCCTGTCTGTGACTTGCTCTCCAACTGCCACAGAAGGAAAAGCAGGAGTTACTTACTTGTGCATCAAACTGGAGGAAAGGAGCAAGAATACTGGCAAGATGCAGCATCAACAATCCAACCCTGCACTGTTGGCTCCCCAGCAGTAACTAAAATATCAGTATGTTGTCCTCCTCGTTGGAATGAGGTTGCAACTGTCACAATAAGAAAGATGGGTAGGTAAATCAAGAGGAATAAAAATAAATCAAGTCCTGATTGCAAGGCCAACAGAGGCACGGAAGGAGGTACCAGCAGCACCTGCAAATTAGGAAGAACCACAAGATTATCTTGAAGCACCCAAAATTGCCTCTCTTGGGACTGAAAAGCAGGAGAGATCAGTTATAAAAGCATTTTGCAGGGGAGGTGAGCAGGGCATGGGGAGAGAGCAGTGAAGGGAGAAAAAAAGCTGGTTTTATAGGTGACAGTAAAGAATGTTTCCAGCAGTGTTTGGGAAGGGGAGGAAAGAGGTTTATGTTATGTGGAAATGAGCGAACTGCCTGTCTGCTGCCACAAAGCCATTTACTCTTTGAGGTGTTTCATTCTACAACGTATTGCTATAAATATTTCAAAAGCCTCCAGGCTGCTGTCCCACACTCTGTTCCAGCTGATTTACCTACAGTTACTGGTTTCAACAAATCTCACTGACAAAATATATACAGGATTTTCCACTTTCCCAATCCTTGTTCCAGCTCACAGCCAGGTTTGTTGAGGCAGCTTTGGCACACAGGGAGCACCCTCAGAGGCAGCTCTGCCCTGAACCCGCAGGGATGGGCAGGGAGTCAGCTCTGCCTGGAGTCCTGCCCTCCCAGAGCCTCTCTGCACTGTGTGGCTTATCTAGAGTCATGGAATGGTTTGGGTTGAGAGGGACCTTAAAGATCATCCAGTTCCACCCCCCTACAGGTGCCACAGTCTGGTAACTTTCATAATAGGAAAAGAAGTGACTAGTTGACAGGATAATGCAAAATAATTGATTTTATTTAAAATAAAAAGCAAAACCACAATCATCCGAACAAGACAAGTATCCCAGCTCTGCTGGATGGGTGATAAAAGCAGCTAAAGGGCAGTGGCAGGGCTTGGAGCTGACAGTGGGACTGTCACATGGATGGGTAACACTTTCCTTCCCCCCCCTTTGCAAGAGGAATGCCAAAAGCCTCCCAGTATAACGAGCCCACACAGGCATTTCAGACTGGATTCAGCCAAGTCTTGCTTCCCACCCCACAGTGGCTGGGGATTCAGGGCAGAGGAGGGTCGGGGTTAATTATGAAAGAGGTTGCTGTCTTTCTTCTAAGCACTTGGAGAGGTTTAATGTAACGGAGAAGACAAAGTGGAGCCAGTGCACGTGAGCTGGAAAGGGGAGGAAGGTCTGCCAGTGCTTCCTCAGCATCACCTGCTCCCACAGCACTTGTGCAGGAACAGCTGCCGGGACTGGAGCCTCCTGTTCACATCTCTGGGCCTGACGGAGTGTGTGGTTGTTTCCCCCTGAACTGGCACAGCCTGTGTTGGTCACCAGACCCAAAAGCATGGCCAGAGCTCCCAAATCCCTCCACCTCTCCCAGAGCAGGCAGGACAAAGGTCACAGTCCAAAACCCAGTCCAAGGCTCCCAGCCCTTCCCCAGGGGACAGGGCAGCCCCCACAGTCCTGTGGGGCTGAGGAAGAGCTGCTTTGGGGCTCAGGGAAACGAGAGGCCCATGGGTTCTGGGTGCTGGACCAGCTGCATCCAGGGGTTCTATAGTACACAAAAGCAGAGGGGCTGGAACAATGGACATGGATGCCCCAAGAAGCACAAGCCTGGAGAAGTGAGTGTCCCCAGTCAGCCTCCTGAAAGCACAGAGCTAGGCACAAAGGGAGCACAGTTTTTAACTTTGTTCCTCACTTATCCAGCCTGGAATGAGGGCCTGGGAAGCACCAGCTCACCCTCTTCCTGTAAGGCCAGCGAGGCTGACTCCCTGATGAGAGAGAATTTAATCTAGTCCTATTTAAAACCAAATCCTGCTCTAGCAGGACCTGCTGTTTAGAGCAGGCCATGAAACAGCAACAGTTCAACCCTGGCCAAAACAAAAAGCCTTGTTCTGCTGCAGTTTATGTACCACCCAGCAATTCTGGAAGGGCCACCACAGAACACCACATGGCCATGAGAGCTGAACAACATCCCCAGTGTTTTCTGCTACAGAGAGCGACCACGAGGCTCGGAAGTCTCAGGTTGCTCGGGATGAATGGAACACTTTTTGTGGGTGGATGACTTCAGAGCATCTCACACAATAATTACAGTTCAGCCTCACAACACCCCTGTGAGGTAGGGATTTTCCTCACTGCTCAAAGACAGAATCTCACCAACTCGGCTGTAAGTGGAAGAACCGGAGCTCCCAGAGTGCTGATTCCCAGGAAGCCTGAACAAATACTGTTTCACAGCAGGAGTGCCCTGTGGAGCACTCAGGAGAGTGGTGCTGGTATCACAATGCCTTGCAGTCCGTTGCAAATGCTGCTTTTCTGTGAGGAGTGTCAGACCAACAGAGGCTTCATCTGAAATGGTGTTATTTCACACCACGGAAGAGTTCACAGGGTGGAAGGATGCTCTGCACTCTGATCCTCCCACCCTGCTTCCAGAGGCAGGGGTGTGGCTTTCCCAGCACGGGGCTCAGGTGTTCACACACATGTAACATTTTAAGACTGCAAAAACTGAATCACACATGCCAAAAGCAACTGCATCTCACTGAGGTGCTGCCCAGCCACCACAGCGGGCAGGGGACAGCTCTGCAAGGACTCCCCTCGCCGTGGCAGAGCTGATCCTTGTGAGCCTTTGCCTCTCCAGGCCCCACATTCTTCCAAAAGGCAGCAGCTGCAGCCTGCTCTGAGAAGACACACACAAACTGTGCAGGCTCCCAGGCTGTTCTGCCTTGGCCAGAAATGCCAGGAGTTTGAGTTGTTTGTTTTTTGGTTTGGTTTTTTTTTTTTTAAATGAAGTAATTTAGTGGAACCATATGCACAGTCTAATGAGCAGTGCTTGTTTATGCCTGGTCATCACAAAAAATCTGTGAATCTGGACAGCTCAAGTGTACCAAAAAAACTTTCCTCTCACTGTTTCCCTGCCACCACACTGCTCCTACACAAACTGACTGGCACAGAAGAGTCAAAAACAGAGACCCAGACAAACATAATTAGGATTCCCTTGTACAATGGGATACAGCCTGGTCTCCAAGAAGGAGGGAGTGTTTAAATAGGAAAAGACAAGGCTAAAAAAAGATCAGCAAACCCAGACAAGCATTGCTCCAGGTTCCATCAAACCCAACATGTGTAAGAGAGTCACAGCTGAGGCTGCCAATCTGCTCTTTAATCAGTGCCTGGCCATTATTACACATCTACAACACACACGGCACTTCTGCTGTCAAGTTTCCTCTCCCAGTAAAGTGAGATCCTATAACCACCTCCTAGGGCTGAGGAGAGCACCCCTGGAAGAGCATCCAACTCAGACAGCTTCTGCCTGTGCTGTCCAGATTTCCTTGCAGCACACCTTGAGCCAGACACACACCTGCTAAAAAACCCAGCCAGCAGCTCCAACAGATCCCGTGGGGATGGGAGCTTTACCAGGCATAACACAAAAGCACCTACACAGACTGAAGCAACACACTGCATTTTCAAAAAGCATAAAACAACAATACAATCCCCCTCCCAGTCCTTTAGAATTGGCACTGCAAGTTTCAGAAACGCCTGAACCCACAACCTCAAAGAGAAGCTGTTTATGAATGTGACCTGCCCACGGCCCCAGAACCGCTGGGTATTTAAAGCCCAGCAACTGCTGTGATCAGTAAGTCAGACTTTGCCAGCAGTTGCCCTGTGCTAAATATTACACCTGCACCTGAAGGATGGTAATTACTGGCAAATGCTGACTTTTCCCCCCCCCATTTTTGTTGTGCAAGAAACTCCAGGATTCTCCTGCTCCATCGAGTTTCCTCTCACAAGGTGCTAGTGCAGCTTCGTTACCTGCCATCGGAACAGACACAGAGCAAGAGGAAACAGACTGGTGCTGGTTAAGGTGTTGCACTTCAGGTGTGTGCGTGGAGCATGTAGATGAAGACCACAAAAGATGCTTCAGGTTGGTGGTCACCTCTGCTGAAGATGTTTCAGGGCTTGGAGCATTCACATCACCTTCCCCTCCTTGGCTATACAGGGATCTTCTCTTGGAAGCAACATGAAAAAGGAAGGTGTGTGCCCAGTGGAAGCAAGGTCAGGTAACATGGGAAGAAAAGAGATGCTGCTTGTCACTGTAGGGAGGAAATTTGTGTGGCCAAAGCTCAGCTGGGTTTGAAGCTGCCAGAAATGTGGGGGACAATAAAAAGATTTTTTTCAAATACATTAATGGCAAAAGGCAGAGTAGAAACAAAAGCAGCCCGTTCCAGGATGGGGATGGGCCCCTCCCAAACAGGGACATGGACAAGGCAGAGGTTTTTAACACCTTCTTTGCCTCTGTCTTCAACATGGATGACAGACCAAGGGGGTCTCAGTGCCCTGAGCTGGAGGACCATGACTATGAGAATGATCAACTCCCAGCTGACCCTGAAATCGTGTGGGATCTGCTGTTCCATCTGGATCCCTGCAAATCTATGGGGCCTGATGGGATTTATCCCAGAATCCGCAGGGAGCTGCTGATGCCATCACAAAACCTTTCTCAATTTTTGAGCAGCCTTTGTAATCTGGGGAGGTCCCTGCTGACTGGAAGCTGGTGAATGTTGTCCCAGTTTTCTACAAGGGCAAGAAGGTGGACCCCAGAAACTACAGGTCTGTCAGTCTCACTTCAGTGCCTGGTAAAGTTATGGGGATTATTCTGGAAGGTATTGAAAAACACCTGAAAGACAATGCAGTCACTGGTCACAGCCAGCAGGGCTGCAGGAGAGGAAAGTCCTGTTTGTTGACTCTGATTTCCTTGTACAACAGGGTAACCCACCTGGTTGATCAAGGGAAGCCAGCAGATGGAATCTTTTTGGACTTCAGCAAAGTTTTGACACCACCTCTCCCAGGATCCTGCTGGACAAAGTGTCCAGCCCACAGCTGGATAACCATGTTACAGGATGGGTGGACAATTGGCTCACTGGTTGGGCACAGAGGGTGACAGTGACTGGGGTGACATCAGGCTGGCATCAGTCACTGCTGGGGTTCCACAGGGCTCCATTCTCAGCCCAGTGTTCTTCAGCATCTTCATTAATGACCTGGACACAGGACTCAAAGGAATACTGAACAAGTTTGCTGATGACACCAGACCGTGACAAATTGGAGGGCTGAGCAATCATCAACCCTGTGAAGTCCAACAGGGGGAAGTGTTGGATTCTGCACCTGGGATGGGCAGCCCTGGCTGTGTGTACAGACTGGGGAATGAGAGGCTGGAAAGCAGTGCTGGGAAAGGGCCCTGGGGGTCCTGCTGCATGGTCAGTTGGCCCTGAGTCAGCAGTGCCCTGGCAGCCAGGAGGGATATCCCTGTCCTGGGGGCAGCAGGGAGGGGATTGTCCCACTCTGCTCTGAGCTGGGGTGGCCTGACCTCAATATTGGGGCAGTTTGGGGGGACACACTATAAAAAAAAAGACATTAAGCTGTTAGCATCCGAAGGAGGGCCATGAGGATCGTGAAGGGACTGAAGGAGAAGCCTTATGAGGAGCAGCTGAGGTCACTTGGTTTGTTCAGCCTGGAGGAGACGGAGGGGAGACCTCACTGGGGCCTTCAATATCCTCCCGAGGGGCAGCAGAGGGGCAGGCACCGATCTCTTCACACTTGTGACCAGTGACAGGATTCGAGGAAACGGCTGGAGCTGAGTCAGGGGAGGTTTAGGTTGGTATCACAACCAGGTTTGTCACCCAGAGGGTGGTTGAGCACTGGAACAGGCTCCCCAGGGAAGTGGCCACAGCACCACGCCTGTCTGTGTTCAAGAAGCGTATGGACAATGCTCTCAGGCACATGGTGTGACTCTTGGGGTGTCCTGTGCAGGGCCAGGAGTTGGACTCGATGATCCTGATGGGTCCCTTCCAACTCAGCGTATTCTGTGATTTTATGTGACCCACAGTCGGAAGCACCAGCCCCGACAGCAATGTTCTCCTGCAGTAGAACAAGATCCAAAGACCCATTTTCCACAGCTCAGTTCTTGCAGAAGCTCCTTTCTTCCTCCTTCTTCCCGAAATTCCGGTGCAAGATCCGCCGGACGTTCCCGTTAGGCCAACAGGGCTGGTGTTCCTTTCCTCAAGTGTACAGGACAACATGTAAACATATGACAGTGTCAAACACAAGGCAGGTTTGTATTCACCTGCTGGTTTTAAAAAGAGTTCTTTAAAAACTGACCGTTGTCTTCCAAATACTCGGCGTGTCCTCACCCACAGCTGGGTCATAGTGCACTCACCCGGGGCGCGGGGGGGACAAAGCATTGCACAAGGACGTGGTGGGGCATTCCCCTACAAGCTACTCAGGAGCCAACCTTGGACAGCACATAACGAAGACAGATGTCTGGATCGAGGAAGAGTGACAAAAAAACGTAAGGACTGTGAGAAACAGGAGCAGGAGGGGGTAGAACAGAGCTGGCTGGCTGCTAACGGAGCTTCGATCGGGTGCTGTTATCTCTCAGGGGTAGCTGCGGCCTCCACAAGATTCCCTAATCCTGTCAAAAAAAGGTACAACTGCCTTTGAGCATTCCCCTCATGTCAGGGCACGAGATCGCAGCATGCAGGTTAATTTCAGGCTTATTTCTTCCTCCTGAATTGTACGAGCGGGGTAAGGTTTCATGTTTGGAAGCATTTCTATCAACTAATCCATCACACAGCTGGAACAGAACGCCCACCCACCCTCACAACCAACACACAGGAGGAAGAACAGTGAAACCCAGAGAGCAAATGTTCTAGACAAGGTGCTAATTTTTAATATTTAAGGTATTCGGTTTAAAATTTGAACTGCAAACAATTTAAGAATGCACAGGGTTTCCAGAAGAACAGATCTGCATTTTTACAGGTTTTTTTACTAAACCCGGGTCTGCAGTAGGGTTTGTTCTCTCCTGCTGCTTGTTCCCTGCCTGGAGCCACACTGGCTGCTGAAATGGGATTTGACAATCTCGTAACAAACAAATTGTGAAAACCTCCAGGGCAAAATAAGCAGTCAGTACAGTCCTCCCCAACGTTTAATGATGCTCTGCACTTGTAATTCAACTGTACTCAGTTATGAGCAACTCCTGAAAACAAGAGAGCAGCACAGGAGCACACAGCTCTTCAGGCAGTACCCTACACTGGGAATGCAGGCATAATGCTGGGAATATGGAATTCCTCAGGTAAATTACTGCTGCACACCACCTTTAGCAGGCCACACTAAGTCACCACAGCACTTGCATCCATGCCAAACCTGCAGCATCCAACAGCTCAGGAACTAGCCAGCACCCTACTGCAGGCAGGCAGCCAGCCCAGCAAACCAAGCCGCAAGGAATTTGATTAAGAATTTTGGCAAGCCTCTGCTACATGAGAAAAATGCTTCATTCAGCAGAGAATGTCTAAGTTCCTCCCTGCAGTATACCCCCAGATTCCCAGTGTCCCACTGTTTTTTAACCTGGCAAGTCCAGAGAACTGCCTTCCTCAGCAACTTTACCCTAAGCATATCTATTCTTGGTTCTGTAATATTAATGTTACCTCCTTGCGGACTGACTGAAACTTGCTTGTTATTTATTTATTTATTTGAAATAAAAGCACAGACATTTGGAATTTTGGATGAGTTTTGCCTTTAACAGATAAAACAGTGGAACAAATTGAAATAATCAAGGCAACAATAAGAAAAACTGTACAACTACTTGAAGGTTTTCTATTTGAACAAGGCATGGAAACCTGAGTCCTGCCTGATCATTCCTCATCTTTAACTGTTCATTATTCATTTGTGCTCTCTGAAAAGCACAGTTAAAGCATTCCAACTCTCAGACCATTAAGCAAAAATAAAACCAAATCCTTACCCTCTATTAAAACAGACAACTAGGAAAAGAAATAAACTGTTTATTAAATAAAACCCCTAGTCTTAAAAAATATCAAGAATATTAGTTTTCCATTTGGAGGCATTAAAATAACTCGTGGAGGGAATATATCACCACTGGCCAACTGCTTTATGTCCTGTAAGGAATCCCTTGCTCTCCATCCCTCTGTCCTGAGGAAATCACCTATCTGAAGTCTGCCAGCTCTGCCTCGCATTGTCTTGTGCTTGTTTAAAAACAACAGATGCCATCGGGTCACCTGGAGGAGCTGCGCTCTTTGCTCACACAGTCGTCCTGGGAGGTCGTGTCCCCGTTCCCCATCATGCTGCACGTCCTCCGCTTTTTCCTCCGGTGCATCATCCCCTCTGTCTCAGAGCCAGAGTCACACTGAAGAGAGGAAAGATGAAACCAGAAGTCAGAGTTTGTGCTGTGGGATTCGCCCCCAGAGCTGCCTCCGCATCCCTGAATAACCCACGTTCAAAGAACGTGCCATTTGAGGTTGGACAAGACAATGTGAATGTGTTCCCCTTTGGATCCTTGAAGGATCTCATCTTCCAAGAGCAGACTCAGTGGCTCCTCATGGGTTTAGCTGCCTAGAAGAGCCCCCTGTCATAACTGATCTGTTTTGGATCTTGTTCCTCCTCTCCATTTTTAGAACACTCATTTTGCAGCCATTTTACAAAGCATGGCTTAGCCAAATGAGTGACAGATTCATCTATAATATAGACATAGATCAAACAAACCAAATCCATTTAGCAATGCAGAGGCTCCAGCAAACAGAACCTACTAAGACCACAAGCTCCTCCACCATGTAGATTTGTTTAGCTGGTTTCCATTAATTTCTTCCATAAGACACGCAAATTAAGATTAGGACACATGATCAGGTATGGAAAAAGCAATATAATTTCAGAATATGGATCACTTTCTGCAGTAAAAAGCGTTACCTCTGAATCAGAGTCTGAGGAGCTGGAACTTGAGGAACTGGAAGAATCACTTGAACTGTCGGAAGCAATACCAGTAGATTCCTGCAGGTCAACTGAATCAGCCAAGGCTGCCAAGTCAGGATGTTCCTGCTTTAGGATCCTAAACACAGTTCATATTTCAGGTTAGCCTCTGAACTGTAACACCGAGTGTAAATGGGTATTTTCAGGTTTTGTTTTAAATGGAGAACATGAAAGGAAAGCCACTAAACCTCTCACCTGTACCATTTCCGTGACAGTTTGGGTCTCCCTCTCACCGTCTTGTGCCACACCACGGGGAAGTTGGTGCAGCTGGCAAAGTTTTGTGTGATGGCAATAGTTGTGTCAAGGTTGAGAACGACGTGCCACCAGCCACCTAAAACACAACAGCAATGACCACTGCTGGCTACATGGCAGACAGCAAGTTCAAGAACACTTTTCCCATAGTGCAGGTGGAAACTGGACATTATTTCCCCCCACCCAGGCGAGTTTGCCACCCTGTCATCTTTCCTCAGGCTAATTTCAACTCTCATTCCAGTGCTTGACAGGTTTTGTTACAGAAGGCTGCTCCACACTCTGACCAAATTACCCAGCTCACAAAAAGATCTGACTTGACAGCAACACACTGGCTACTGATGGTTTATTTAACAGCAGGAGCCATTGTAACCCAGACAGCACAGAGGCCCTTTCTGTCCAGCTGGAGAGCACTTTCCACGCTGATTTTGTAAGGTTCTTATGACTACAGACTAACCTTTCATTTAAAAATAGACACGAAATCGTTTCCCCACACAGGATAAAAATAGAGACAGTGAAGTTCTTACAACCCACTTATAACCTCATAAAAGACTAAGGGAACAGTTTAATGGAACCCGACAGCTACAAACTCTTAACAGAAGGTACACTGAGGAGTCACTAATAAGTGCCAAGACAATCACAAGGCACTCTTCACACATGAAGTCAGCTGTATGTTAGAGACAAGCAGTGTGGACACAATCTATGGGCTGTGCTGCACTAAAATGATGCAAGATTCAGAGGTCAGAATTTGCCAGTGAACTCACATGTTCATCCACCACCACCTCACCCCCCAGTTACAATGGGCACCCAGTGTGCAGCCACTCAAAGAGAAGGGCATCTTCAGCAGAGCTTTCTTTAGCTTTTGATTTCCAATGCAAGATGAAACATAACCACAGAGAGGTGGGTGGAAGGTGTCAGTGCCTTTAAGTAGTTCATTTCCCACAGCTAAGAAAAATTCATATGCAGTCAAGCTAACCAGGCTACAAAATTCAATCATGAATTTGCTACAGTGTGTATGAGTTCAAACGTTTTTGTCTAACAGTTATTAGTACTCAAATACTTCTATTTTATGCCCAGACATTTTCCTGTTACTGCACTTTAGTCCAGGATCACATTCCTGTGATGCTGCCACTCAAGTCCCACTTGTTTTGTCATCTGTACCACATGCAATCCCATCCCACAGGCCATGCACGTTTTGGGACATTCAGAAAATAACTGGATAGTCTCAAAACAAGCACTGCACTATGTATCTCTTTTGAAAGAGCTCAGCAGAGTTTATTTGTAAGAGATGGGCTGTATAAGCAAGCTGAAATACTCTCCTCACCTCTGTAACACATGAATATATTAAAAATATGCTTCTCTCCCCCAGATTTCCCTGCTGGAGAGATTTGAACATACCTGGCACAAAGACTGTCTCGCCTGGTTTCTGTAAGACTTCCAGGGGTTTGAATTCGGGGGGCCAGGTGGGAAGCTGTGTCCGAGGATAGATGACGTTGAACCAAGTGATTGCCTCATCCTGCTGGTTCCCTCCCTCTTCTCGAGTCACTTTGATCAGCTCTCTGGGAGTGCTGGTTGGGAACAGGCACCAACGCTTATGTCCCTGCACTAAGGCATTCCACGCACTAGTTCCCAAGGGATCGATGTGAATTCCCGTTCCAGATCGGGGTGGGCCCATCACAAACCATCTGCATGGGAATAAAAAAAGAAAGTCCTTTAGTCACAGCACAAGCAAGTCGCTCCCTTCCTTCACTTCAGACAGAGAATTTCATTGCACATTCAGTTAGAAATCAAAATAGTTACAATTCTTTCATTCACATTCCTGATTTTGTTAGATTCACGCCACAGCAAAAACATACCACGGGAGTTTAACATAAAAATCAACCTGAATGACTGCATGACAAGAAAGGGAAGATAACTTCTTATATTTCATAGCTGTATTTTGTTTTAAGCAGTTCTTCAGTAAAATATATAGTGATCTCAAGGTTTATGAAAGCTGTTAGGTCACAACAACCTGTGTTAGGATCTAGGCAGGGGGATTCTCTTACAGTTTTCTAAAATTTGCTGCTCAAGCAGATCCAGAACTGCAGAACAATGAGGAACAAACAAAAGGCAACACAAGGAACAGAACAAGTTACGCAACCCCGGCCTCTTTCTGCGCCTTCTGCTCACAACAGGCTTTTCATTCCAACACTTAACTACATGGAGCTTGTTCTCCAGTGACCATGCAGGATTTGAGGTGCATATTCCCATTCCCCACTTTTAAGGTTTATTTCTCCCAACAGAGAACTTTATCTACTCTGTGTGTTCAACTGCAGCAGCACCTTCAACTGCTCATTTCCCCTTAACAGAGCAGTAAGATCTACTACAGAAAAAGCAGTGTGAGATGACTTAACACCAGGCAACAACGTGAAAAAATAGCAATAAATGCCTGATTGGCAGCAGGGAGTACAGAAATTAGAGCAACAAGATCCCTCCATGGTGTGGCTGACAGGCAGGTGATGCCCAGCAACAGGAGTGCAGAGGTTCAGAAAATACTGGAATTCAGCAAGTTCTCCATCTCCCCTTTCCAGTGCAAGTGTAAATCAAGCTGGTCTTCAAGTATCATTTGCCAGCACCAATTGTAGGACTGCTAAGTTCGACTATCAAGCTGCTTTCTTCCTTCTTCTTCACAAAGCAGCTGTAAATAAGCAGGTGTTCATAATTTCTATTGTCAGTTCACTCTTTAGATTCATATTAGCCTTGGAAAGCTGGTTAAACCACCAGCAGAACAGTCAAGGCTTTCACTAAGACAGAAAACATTAACCCCATGGAGATCTGACTGGCACAGACAGATACACTGATCAGTAGCATTTTTCTGGCAATAACCTGAATCTACATATACAGGTTTTAAAACCCTTATTTAGCAACACTGTCATTTACCAGCATCTTCCTCCAGGCAATTAACTTACAATGAACAAAACCCAATTTGCCACAAGACATCAAATTTACCGTTAAAACCTTTTCGACTCCTAAATTCAATCTGAAAGCAAACCCCAACCTCCCTCCCCAAACTAAAAGAGCTGCTTCAGCAAATGGCTTCCAAAAATTACTGTCTTTATCTTAGAGAGGAACAACCCCAATAAAAATGCTCTGAACAGCACCAGTTCTTACTTTAAGGTCTACACACTATCAGACACCCCTCGATCCAGAGGCCAACCTGTACCGGTCATATCCTCATCATATGATTTGCACCATTTCCTGTCAGATTTTCAATTATGCTCTGGAAGTCCTGGACACTCTTCATCCATTTCTGCACCCAGATGAACCCTCTAATTCCAGGAGGCATCAAGTGAGCTCTCGTGCACCACTCATCTCTCAAAAAAACGTTAACAGCCTGAAACAAACCCACGTTTTCCTGAGCAAAGTACAAGAAATGTGAACACCAGGATCACAAAGAGGCTCAGCATGTGCCTGTAGGTGGGGAAGGTGTGGGGGAGAGAGACACCAATATAAATGAGTCACAACCAGATTATCTTGTTTACCTGTAACTTGGATAAATGATTCCCAGTTCTCTAAGTGCATTCAGCTTCTACTACAGACTACACCTGCTGTGCTTTTGTGTTCAATCACGGTTGCGAATTCTTAGAAGAGCACTAAAAATCATCTGCTACAACACTGTAAGAACACCCACTTCAGTGATCTTAAATGGAATTAAGTTCCTGCTTCACTCCTTCAAAAGCACAACTGGACTACAGACACATGAGAAAGTGCAGAGGGAAGTATCATTATCCATGACTTGTTCTGTTTTATTTAAATAAACCACATCACAGCCTCATGTCACTCAGAGGGCAAAAGGCATTGTCTGACAATTATAACATCGCTGTAAAGACTTTAATTACTTGGGAGGGTTCGGCTCATGCTCATACTGCTATGAAGGATTGCAGTAACATAGAGAGAAATGGCTTATATATCTAACAGCCAAAATACGAGGTTGTTGAATTTGGATTCATGAATGAAGCGTCTTTTGAATCCTTTTCCAATCTGAAGAAAAAATAAGAGTTGAAAAGACAACACAGATGTAAAATATTGTTCTCTCTCAAAATCATCTGAAGGAGAGGTAAGAACTACTCCCTACAGTAGATCCTAATCTAGCTTCAGATCTTTACCTTAAAAGGAGTGACTCATAATTAAATAAAATTCCACACTGTACATAAGCCACTGGTTCAGAACCCAGCAGCTAGTCCTGAGGTGCTTAAAATTTGAGAGCCAGAAGGCACACAGAGCAAGAAATCGATCTTCATATCTTTCAATAACTATGTAAATTTTAAAATATCTAAGAAGTAAAGTAAACTGACTTAACAGGAAGGAAAAAAACCGCCATAAAATTGTAGCAGCTCTGGTGGGAGAAAGAAAATTTGTTACACACAAATCTCTCCCTCTAGATTACAGATGTACCCTCATTTTAACAGTAGACATAAAGCTGTGATTTTATTTTTTTTAAATGTGAGACAATCACAGCTATTCAGGAATAGCCAATGAGGTGAGAAATACCTCTTTTGTCTTACTGCCCCTGCACCGTACCTGTAAGGTGGTCGCCGTTTCTCCCCTGCATACTGAAAGAGATCATCCGTGAAGAATTTGGGTACTTTGTAGTCCTCCAGGAGTTTCCTGCGCTTGGGGTGCTCCCCGTAACTGCTGTCAAAGATGTACAGGGGGCTGTCATCACGCGTGGTTTCCATGTACTCTATGTAGTACTTCATCTTCATCTTCACAGAGTAACCGTCATTGTCCTCCCCACACTTGAACTTCTGGTTCCTGTACTTGCGTTTCAGCCGCTCCAGCGTCCACTTCTCCTGGGCAGACCAGCCCACCTGGGCGTTCAGCAACACCACGGGCTTGTAAGGCTTTTCATAGCGCTCAACGAACTCCTCCACCGTCAGCTGGAGCGCGTCTGCCCTCTCCACGTTATCCTGCGAGCCCGGGGAGGGAAGCAGCACAGATATGAGGCCAGGCTGACGTCCTAGGACCGAGCTTCCCCAGCGGGGGAGCCTCACACACCGCCAAGGGACGGAGCTGCCTACGTGTTATTTTAAGCTCCCCGAGGCTGCAGTCCCGTTCCTCCCGGCCCGTCCCCCGCACGCCCCAGTGACACGGGCACCCCGAAGCCTTTGGCACCGCTCCCCACCGAGGCCGCGCTGCCCTCTCGGCTGACACATCCCCTGCCGCATTCCACCCCCGGGGCACACCGCGGAGGGCTCCCGGGAACTCGCACCTCCCCGCGCCCGTCGCCACGTGGAAGGAGGAAAGAACGTGGGTGATGCTTGTCCTCCCCCTCCCCGAACCTCTCCCTCACAGCGGAGAGCCCCGCCAGTTATGGGGCAACCCCGGCCTCAGGAAAGGGCCCCTTCCCTTCAGACTCCCCATTCAGGCATCCCCAATCCCTTCATCCCCCGTTCCGCACCCTTCTCCTCTGACCCTCGTTCCTCTCAGGCCACCCCAGTCCCCCTCAGGACGGTCATTTCCCCTCCCGTTCCCTTACGACCTCCCTATTCCTCTCAGAACTCGCCCCAGTCCCCCCACTCATGCCCCTCCCCAAGTCCCTCAGGCCCCCTCCGTTCCCCTCAGAACTCCTCCAGTCGTACCCCATTTCCCATCCTCCCCCATCCCATTCCCAGCGCTCTCTCTCCCCTCAGACCTTGCAGGCGGCGGGGCTCAGGGGGAAGGTCTCGCAGTAGTTGTGGCGG
Source organism: Lophotriccus pileatus (assembly GCA_035583135.1). NCBI lineage: Eukaryota > Metazoa > Chordata > Aves > Passeriformes > Tyrannidae > Lophotriccus > Lophotriccus pileatus. The sequence continues at coordinate 7,311,786 of JAWWES010000042.1, forward strand.
GTCCAGTCCAGCGAGTCCTTCAGCTCCGGGCGGGCGCTGCGCTTCGCCTCGCGGATCCGCTTCTTGCTCTTGTGGTTCATGACGGCGGCGGTGCTGGGGCCGTCACCGCCCGCCGTCCCGTTCCCCGGATCCCGATCCCGATCCCGATCCCGATCCCGATCCCGATCCCGATCCCGATCCCGATCCCGATCCCGATCCCGGTCCCAGCCCCGCTCCGGCCGCACCTTCCAGAAATTTCACCCGGTGCCGCCGCTGTGGCCGCGGCCCCGCCCCCGCCGCGCTCCCATTGGCTGGTTGTGCCGCGGTTTCCGCCACGCCCCGGCGCTGATTGGCCGGGGCCGGGGAAGCGGCGCCCCCGCACCGCCATGTTGAGGAAGGGCAGCGCGGAGGGAGCGCGGGCGCCCTTGGCAGCCCCGGGGATTTCCCCACGCCCCCCCGCTCGCCGTCCCTCGGCGGGCCCGCGCTCCGCGCTTGCTGCTCTGCTGACAGCGGCGAGCCGGCCGCGCGTCACCCGGCCTCCTCCGCTCTCCCGGCCCAGCAGCGCCCCGGCGGGGCGGCGGCGCGGGCGAGCGGGCGCGGCCCGGTGTGACCGCGGCGCCCGGGACAGACACCGCCATCGGCGCCCGCGGCGCTCCGCGTGACGTCACTGCGGCAGGAGGCAGCGATTGGCCGGCGCGGCCCGGCGCCGACACGTGGCCGCCCGCCATTGGTTCCATGGCGGAGCCGCGGCGGCGCGCGCGGCGGTACCGCTTCGAGGAGGGTCCGGCGGCGCTGGCCGTGCGCGTGCCCGAGGTACCGGGGACAGCGGGGGCACGGCGGGGACACCGGGGATCCCGGGACACCGCCCCACCGCCCCGCGTGTTGCAGGTGCTGGACTCGCAGTACGGGCTGTACGCCTGGCCCAGCGCCGTGGTCCTGGCGCAGTACGTGTGGGCGCACCGGCGGAGCCTGCCCGGCCGGCGAGTGCTGGAGGTACGGCCCTGCCCGCACCCCCGACACCCCCGCGGGTGCCCGCGGGCCCGACCCCACGAATGTGCTGTGGTTGCAGATCGGAGCCGGTGTGAGCTTGCCGGGCGTGGTGGCCGCCCGGTGCGGCGCGCAGGTGACCCTGTCGGACAGCGAGGAGCTGCCCCGCTGCCTGCAGAGCTGCCGCCAAAGCTGCCTCAGGAACCGCCTGACACACGTGCCCGTCATCGGGCTCACCTGGGGCCGCGTGTCGCCAGAGCTGCTCTCTCTTGCTCCTGTAGACATTATTTTAGGCTCAGATGTCTTTTTTGACCCCAAAGGTATGTTAATGCTCTCTTAGGTATCTTTGGTTTGTGACAAGTGGTGAAGAGCTGGTGGCCAAGCAGTGCTGGGAGCACTGTGGAGGGATCAGGTGACAATGTGCTACTGACCTTGTTATTCTAGTTCTGAGCTGCCAGAAATACAACTGACGGGAAATAGAAAATGGAGTAATAACTAAGTGCCTCAGGCCCTGTTTCTCAGTCCTCCCATACAGATGTAATCTGCTTGTTTAGATTTTTAATTCCCATTTCACGGAACCAGGGAGACTTCTCTATACCTGGAATCCAGAGACTAACCCAGACTGCTTTTATCTCTCCAAACTGCACAGACTTTGAAGATATTTTAACTACAGTTTACTTCTTGCTGGAGAAGAATCCACATGCTCAATTCTGGACTACTTATCAAGTCCGAAGGTAAAATCTTTTCCATATTTAGGACTCAAACCTAAATTCCCGTCTCAGCTTTTGACAAGTGTTAACTTCTCAGAGGCACCACTGCTCTGACTCAGAAAAGCTCCTTATTGTGCATCAGGCTGCTATTAGCCCAGTAAATCCTGGGGGTATCAGGCAAAAGCAGCCAAACCTGAAAGTAATCCAAGAAGCCTCAACTTGCTGTTGCCTAGAAAACCCTTACAAACCCATCTGTGCTGTACTGAAGTTTGGTGACAGCCTGTTAGTTACTGCAACAGTTGTAACCTTGGGTTACATTTTCACATGCTGGGTTTCCTCCCCTCAGTGCTGACTGGTCTGTCGAGGCTCTGCTCTGCAAATGGAACCTGAGGAGCATCCCTGTTCCCCTACACTCCTTTGGTGCAGATGAGGAGCACTTGGCCAGCTCGTCTCTCCCAGGAAGGCACACAATCGAAATGATGATCATCTCACTGGCACAGTCAGAGGGCACTTCAGTTTATTCCACTTTAGGTTCCAGTACAAGCTGATACTCAGCTGTTCTGATCTGCAGAAAACAGTCCTGTTTACAGCAAACCTTGTGTATATTTCTGGGAAGCAGGTAATTTTAAAAACATGCATTGTAAAAATAAAGCTGGTTTTTTTCCAGCTATGGCTTATGAGACATTTTTGCTCCTCCCCAAAGCCCATGAAATAGTTCAGAGACTCGATTCCATCGTGTCAAGCCACTAACATAACACAGCTTAGCCTGGCAATCCATAAGATCCAACCTAAATCCGCAACTTCAGCAATGGAAAGGTAACTGTACTCTTTCAAAATAAAAAATAACCCCATAAGATCAGTTTCCCAGGACTGAAAATCCTTCCCAAGGACCCACATACAAAAGTCAGCCCCTTTATTTGTAAATGTGTGTGTAGACTGTGCTAACCTGGAACATACGAACTCCCCAGTTTGTAGAAAAGTACTTTTAATCCTCAAAGCCATACTGCCAGTGTTCAGATGTTTCCATTCCCATTTAACATACATGCATAAAATTAACAAGGCATTACAATGACCCTGGACACAGGATGGTTGAAGTTACAATTCATTTGGTACCAAATCAAGAAAACTCATCACTGTAAGATCAGCCCCTGTCAAGCAGCAGCCTGGGCAAGCACACAGCAATGCAATTAGTACTGCTCAGTGTGGACCTTCCACAACACCCCAGGACCTGGCTGGGTCAGTGTTCACAGCCTGGTGTGCAACACTTGCCACACAGCATTGGGTTAGTCACAATACTAATTAAGTTTGCCCACAGTAATTCAAAAGCAACCCCGGTGGATAAAATTTATAAGCAAGTAGGATGCATTCATTAACTATATAGAAGTTAAACATAGACAGTACAATTGCAGAAATCTTTTCAAGCTAAAAATAAGCTGACCCAAGACATTAAGTTGAGAAAAGTTAACACAGAAAAATGTTTAATATTAACTACAGAGACAGTGGGTATAGTACAGAATGTCTTAAGCAAAAAAGATACACCAATCAGTACTTACAAAGGAATGAACCATTTCTTTTCTTAACATTACATTTCTCATATGTAAGTTCATATATGTAGGTTGGTAAGTTTTACCATTCTGGAAATAATAAGGTGTGTATATCATCAGCTAGATGTGCTCACTGTATGCTCCATATTTTTTACGCAAGGCCCGGGTGACTGGAAGTGCAGTTGTCAGGCATTTTAATTAACTGGACAGCCATTTGTTTCTGCACGACAAGGCATCGTTACACAGGAGCAATCAGGAGACAACAGGAAACAGCCAAGCACTCTGCACTGCAACACGCCACCTTAACAGCTAACCAGCATTACTCAACTGCTACACAACTGCGCCTAGTGCACAAAAATACATAAGAGAAGAGATTAGAATTGAGTCTGATAAAACAATCCTTTCAAATATCAACTGTCACCTGAAAAGATTTCTACCAATTTTGAATTTGAAGATACTATTTTATAATGCAAAGTTGTTTTTACTTAAAAAAAAAAAAAAGCATTTACAGTTAAGTTTTAAATTGAAGTTCTGTAGAATTTTATTTAAGGAATAAAAACAAAATTGAGAATACTTTCTGACAGTTAGCTACTCGGCATATAATGGCTGCACGATTCCTCAGTATGAAACTGGAGGCAGCAAGTTACCATCAGTTTTAATTTCCAATAGAAGTCAGCACTGTATAAACAAAAATGAAGTTTTACCTCAAATATCCAAGCCAATAATGAAATCGGTAGTCGTTCACTTCACTAAATTACAAGAAATTTGAATAACAGCAACAAAATGGCACATAAAAATGTAAGATCTGCCACTTGAGGCGCAACTTAAACAAGTAAAAAGTTAGACAAAATGTTACAAAATAACCTTTTCAACAGCTGGTTGCTCGGCCAGGGTCTCTCCAATGGGCTGAAGACTCAAGCGATCTTTTCCCCCCAAAGGCGTCCTTTATGTGGGTTCTCATTTAGCTGAAGCATCTAGGTTTGAAGAAAAAAAAGTTCAGCCAGGTTTCTATCTTGTCTGTTTTGGGTGTGGATGACTTCAGGTATACTTCTAGTTGTGTTTCAACTGGCTTTGCCTAAGTTAATTAAGTTTTAGGAATTTCCACAGTGTTCCACCTCCCCCCCTTGTGTCGCTTTACTTCAGAGGCCAAATGTAAGGTTCTGTCAGAGTATTTAGTTACAAAGGAGAACAAGCAGCAGGCTGTAGATCAAGCCACCATTAACTTCAATTCAGCCTGTTCAACAATCGATTATTAAAAGTTATGTAAAAGTTAACAAAGCTATTACTTCTTCATAAAGACTTAACTAAGCTCTAAGTAGCATTCAAAACAGAAAACGTGACTAATTTTGCTACAATTATCTAACTCCAGAGCTAACTTAGGCCCTTTCCTTTTAAAAAACAGGACCAAACAGTTTGAAGGGTTAAAGACACACTATCCTTTCCCCACCCGGTGTATCCTTAGATGCCTCTTCCAAGATGTCGACTTGAGGAAAAACTAGTTTCCGTGGTTTTCTCGTTGCCAAGGAATTTGCCCCTTTTCTAGGACACTTATTACCTCCATTCAGTACAATGGCCACTGAACCGATCTTCCGTTCTAAAAGGATAGTGTATCTTTAACAGTGTAAGACAAACCTGCTCCAACACACGCCCACAGAAACTGGTCCCTGGAGGATCAGCCAAATCAGTTAAAATCTGCAATACTGGCCAATATTCTTTTAGCAAACAGGAGACCGCAGCTTTAAAGGGGAAAATGCAGATGTTGGATAAATACAGTAAGAAATAGTCATTTTCATCATAGGTTGCGTCTCATACAATATTTTAATAAAACCAAGGCATTAATCTCGCAATAAAACATTTTCTCTGAAAAAAAAAAAAAATTTCCGTAGAAAACCCTTCAGTAATAATTTCCCTAAACCAATAACCAAAAAGCACTGTTCAAGAAAAAAAACAAAACAAAACCAACAACTAACAGTGTGCCCCGTTAGGATTCGCTTGGTTCAGGCTATTAATCCTCTAAGAACTACCCAACACCCCACCTAAGTGCTCTAATAAAGTAACATGCAAAATGTGCTGATCCCGAGGTACATTACCATGTTCCTAAGAGGATACAGCTCCTTCTTCTTCCGGAGACTTGGGAGGGCTCTTAGACCTGGATCTAGAGTTGGATTCCCTCTTTGAAGCAGGGGGAGGGCTTCTAGATCTGGACCGGGATCTTGACCTGGACCGGGATCTGGAGACAGACGAGGACTTTGACTTGGATCTCCGGGCAGATCTGGACTTGGAGGTGGAGCGAGACCGAGAGCGTGTGCGGGACCGGGATTTGGATCGGCTGTAGCGGGACCGACTGCGGGATCTAGAGCGGCTCCTGCTTCTAGATCGGCTGCGACGGCGTCTTCTAGGGCTAAAACATACCAGGAAGGGGAAGGAAAAAAAAAAGAAGTCACGTTAAAAGTTGCTCACGGGCGGTGCAGATTCCAGCGAGTGCTGCGGGACAGGGAGGGCGGGACAGGACGCACGTGGGCAAGAAAACGAGCGTTACGAGGGCGCCATTGTTCAGAGCGAGTGGCCGGGGGCTAAATCTACTACAGGGCAAAAACCTTCCTCTCCGAGGGGACCACAAGTGCTTTCGCTACTGAACTCCTACTCCCCCCGCCCAACCCCGCCGCGAAACTCACCGGGAAAAGGATACAGAATCACAGAACCGATCGGGTTAGCAGGGACCACAGTGGGTCATCTGGTCTACACTCCTCACTTAAGCAGGGTCATCCCGAAGCACATGATTATGCCATGTACTCAGCTGCCCGAGTATCCCCAATGCGGGAGACTCCACCACCTCTCTCTAGGCAACCAATACACAACCCACGCGGCCCCCGCTACGCCCGCCGGGACCTAAGCCCCTCGTCCGCCGATCTACTGCCCCGAGTTGGCTGCTCACCTGCGGCTGCGGCGGCCGTAGCCGCTGCTGCTGTACCGGCGGGGCGGTGGCCCGCGGCGGCTGTGGTGCGAGTCGGGCGGGCGGCCGTAGCGGGCCATCTGCACCCGCAGCTCCCGCCCGTCCAGCACCGCCCCGTCCATCGCGTCCATCGCGTCCTCCGCGTCCCGCTTGTCGTGGAAGCGCACGAAGGCGAAGCCGCGGCTCTCCTTGGTGTAGCGGTCCCGCGGGATGTAGACGTCGCCCACCCGGCCGTACTTCTCGAAGACCCTCCGCAGGGTGTCCGGGGAGGTGCGGTAGGTCAGGTTGTCCACCTTGAGGGACGTCATGCCCTCCACGTCGGGCGGCGGGCGGCCGTAACTCATGGCGGGCTGGAGCCCCTGAGGGGCGGCGGCGGCCGACGAGAATAAACCTGAGGGCGATGAGGGGGGTCAGCAGCCGGCGCGGCCCTGAGGGCGACGCGCCTCACGCCGCGGGGCGAGCGCCGAGGCGGCGGCGCGGCAGAGCCCAGAAACGAGGAGAACCGCAGCGCACAGGGAAGAGCCGCGGGGCCCTCAGGGAGCAGCACCCACCTCAGGGTCCGAGGGGCGGCCCGAGGCCGGAGCGAAGCGCCAGGAGCGGCCGCCCCGTCCCGTCCCGCCGCGGCGAGGAAATGAGGGGGAACCGCCCGCGCGCGCGGCTTAACGCCACAAAATGGCCGGCCCGGCCCCGGAAGGGAAACGCGGAACCGCCCCGCCCGCGGCACCCCCGCCCCGACCCCCGAGCCCTTTTCCCCCTCTTTTCCCCGAGGTGGTCCCGCTGGGAGCGCGGGCAATCCGCCCCTAAATTAATAATTCGCCCCCGCCGTTGGAAAGCGGCGGTTAAAACGGCGCCGCCCTGACCCGGAAGAGCTCGGGGGAGGCGGGGAATTTTTTTTTTTTTTGAACAATGTGTGTTGAAAACCGTAAGAAAAGCAATAATAAAAAGAAAAGGAAATAACCGCAGGGCTGTGCGTGTGTGGTGAGGGGGGAGAGAGGTGGGAAATCGCCGCAAAAGGGGCGGGGGGGAAGCGATGGTGAAGGGACGCGGTTGTGGCGCGGGCGGGAGGGGACGGTTTAAAATGGCGGACGGGGAGAGTTGTGAGGGCAGAGTTATGAGGGCTGGCGGCGGGTCGGGGCTCGGCTCCGTGAGGGGAGTCGGGTCAGGGCGCTTGTCCCGGGCTCTGTGAGGGCCGTTCTCCGGGACAGCTGCTGTGGGAGCTCCGTGCCCTTCCTGCTCCCGCTCCGCTGTGCTCCGGTGGCCGCCGTGAGGGACCAAGCGGGCCGCTGCGGGCTCTTCTTCACCTCCTGCCGGCAGCGGTGCCCGGTGAAGCCTCCTGGTCCTTCCAGCTCTGGATGTGCCTCGATGGATACACAGCCTGTGGGTGCCGAGCGAGGAAACATTAAAGCCCTCCTTACCCCAGCCTGCTCTGCAAACTTGTGCTGTAGCAGCGTGTGCTGGAATTGGAGCAAAGGAGAAGACTTGCACACCTCTTGTGTAAGGATGACAAGCAGGTTCCCAGAGTTTTGCCCGGGGAATTGTGTGAAAGCTGTTCCCCTGCCTCAAAAGTTGTCGCTGTGTCACTTCAGGCACTGAATAAAATGCCCAAACCCCACGTATGAACTCTAATACCTAGTTCTCATCGCACAACAGTGTTAAAAGTTTCTAGTCATCTGTTTCATGATACTAAATTAAAAAAAGAGTAAAGAAACAAGAACGCTTCCTGCTGATTTGTTCAGTCATGGTATTGATATGAGAAAGCAATTTCCAGTATTAAAATCTAAAGTCTTAGTCTTACTATAACTGTGTTTAATCTTTTTTTGCACTGAAGAAGTATAAAAGTGATCAGTGACATTGATGTAAAAGCAGAAGCGACTGTTTCCTGCAAAAATGACTTAAGAAATCAAATAAACTAGTTCTAATTTCACGTTTTGTGTTGCTTCGTGCTTGTCCCTTTTTCCCCTCAGAGACTTCTGATCAAAAATTTTGCGATTCATCTGCTGAAACCCCTTTTCAAACAAGAAATTTGAAGTTTACAGTCATTTCCCTATAATGACAGTGTTAGTTTCCCATGTCCCTTTCTCCCAGTTCTTGTCCCCCCCTTGGGCACTGCTGACTCAGGGATAGCTTTTTGTCCACCAGGACCCCCAGTTCCATCTGCACAGAGCTGCTTTTCCAGCCAGTCAGTCCCGGAGTCTGGGGTTATTCCTTCCCAGGGGCAGGACCCTGAACTTCAGGCAGTTCTTCTCTGCCCACTGCTCTCACCTGTCAAGGTGTCCCCTTTCCAATTTTGAAGTTTAAAGCTCTCCAAATAAACCCTGCTAATTCCTGGGCTAAGATCTCTTTCCCCCTTTGACCTCCCTGTTTGTTTAAACTTTTTACTGCAGACAGCAGAGGTAAAATGTGGTGACTTGTCATTTACTTGAGTCAATTCTGCGTTTCCCTGCCTGATTTTTTGGTCAGCGTTAAAGTGTAGCTGATTCAGCTGAGTGCTCCAGTCCTGACCTGGGGGCCCAACAGAATGGACAGGCGGTGTGAAGAGGAAAAAGCAGCCATTCAGTTGGTCTGGTGCTCTGTCAGTTTAGCTGATGTGCTAACAGAGATCGTCCCAACCTAAAGATCAATTGATCTTAACTTTGTTGTTTAGGAATCCTGTAAATAAAAGATTAAGGGTATCACTTCCATCCCTGGAATTGTTCAAGGCCAGATTGGTCTGGGCTTGGAGAAACCTCGGACAGGGGAACGGAACAGGATGAGCTTTAAGGTCCCTTCCGACCCAAACCAGTCTGTGATTCCATGATTCTATAATTCTGTATAATTGCTAAACCCAAAAGCTTTTGCTTGAGACAAAGCAGGGAAAGATTATGAAGACTCTCTCCTCTCCTGAGTCACCGAGACAAGGAAAGGCAGAAGCAACAGCACCGAGTGTGTGTGTGTTGGTGGCACTGAGGTACACAGTTTCTCCAAGATGGGATTCATTTGCCCTTCGGGAATGACTTTGTGTGTTTGAGTTCAGCTAATTAAAGTTTTCTTAAATTAATTTCTAACCCTCTTTTTTTTATCTTCCCAGATCTTATTTAGTCAATAGAGATCATAATTGTTTAAAAAAAAAGTAGTACAAATGTTTTTATTTTGAGGACTGGGAGATTTTCACTATTTTAAGAAGAGAAAAAAAAAAAGTGCTTTCATAAAACTGCATTTCCCATAGTGCACAAGGGCTCTGGGGGCGGGTCAGCTGATGGAGGGGGTGAATTGTGCCTTATTTCCTGCGCCGTGCGTGGAAATGACTCGGGTGTGCGAATGGCTCATCTCTCCCTCGTCAGGTGACGGAAGGGCCGTGGACCAGATCCCGATTTTCCACGATGGCAAGGAGCTGAGCTGATCACCCTGCCCGATATTGGGAAAACTGCTTCGTGTGTGGGAAGATGATGTCATGAAATAGCACGCTGCAGGCAGCTCTGTGAACTTGATGGGAACAGGTAGAGGGAATCTTGGGCTTTACCTTTTGTACTAGACCTTTCTATTTTTTTTTCCAAGTTACCAATTTTGCCGTACATTATTTAAGTTACTAGATTTTCTTAATGAATTGAGGGTTATTTTCTAGCAGCTAAGAAGTAGCCCTAAGTAATCATAATTTTCAAAGCTTTTTTTTTAAAATTTCTTTTTACCCATTTTTTGGTTGGTTGGTTGGTTTTCTGATTTTTTTTTTTTTTTTTGACAGAGGTTAAGAGGAAACTTTTAAAAGAAAAAAAAGTGTTTCCAGACTGAAGCTGAGGACTTGGTGAGAAAACACAGAATGTCTTCTGAAGGAAAAAAGCTTTTCAACATCATTATTTTGGGAGTCTCGTTTATGTTTATATTCACTGCTTTCCAGACATGTGGAAATATTGCGGTAGGTGTGAATTCCTAAATGTGCCACATTTCTATTACAGTTATTTATCCTGGCTTGTCTTTTGTCTGCTCTAATCGTGTTTAACTTGTGATTTTCTAATGTGCAAGATACTGTGGCATTTTGTCTTCCTTTGGTTTAGTGTTAGTAGATTGACTTGGTTAACTAAATAATTAAGCAGCCTTTTTCTTTAAGATAGCGTAGCTACACACACATTTAACTGTGCCGGAGTGCTTAGAAAACAGAAAATTAATCTTATCAAATGTTTGAACTTTAAAATAGTGTCTGCTTTGACACTTGCAAAATTGAACAATTGAATTACATTGAACCTTCCATAGTTTATATTCCATATTCTGTATGGCCCATTTCAAAATAGTTACCTAAATTATTAATAACCATACAATTATCAACTGTTTTTTTCCTAATCTAAGATATATTTCTGTTCTAACAAACTTGATATCGAGGGGGGGCATGGGGATAACACCTGACAAATAGTCAGACCTGCACAATTGCTAAACTGCCAAGTCACCTTCCAGCTGAAGAAGTTATTTACTGCTTTAGTATCGTGTATCTCTTTGTCTGCAGAAGCAAAATTGAGCATAACACAACCCAAATTTACTGTTACTACTTAAATATTTATATTACTGCTACTAAGAGGCATAGTCCTTTAACTTCCTGAGTGTTGACATTGTTTCAGTATTAGTTCTGTGCCCGAAGGCAGTTAGATTTCAACATCCTTCTTGAGCCTGCAGGTCTTACAGCTCTTTCCTTGCATGGAAGGAGAATCCTTTCTGGGTATGAAGCACATAAATGTCCTTCACTACAATATAAATAACTATTTGGGATAGTTTTGGTGAGCCATAGAGCAGTGTGATAGTGTATGTGAGCACGTAAGTACAGCCCAGTGATCTTAGAAAGTTCTGTGATGAATTCAGCACCTCACTGAATTGGACTTTGTGATCATGCAATCACATAGTTTATTGTCATAAAAGTCTTTACAGGTTACTTTCAACCAGATCTGCCTGGCAGTCCAACTAATTACATGGTCTCATGATCACTAAAGCTGATTCAAGGGGAAAAAAAAAAGGAACAGGGAAATAACGTGAAGCCAGAAGGAATGGAAACTCTTACTGGAAATTCATAGTTAGGTCAAGTTAAGAGTATTTTGAAACTTCTCCTTTTCCCTCCACACTGATTAAATTAAGATAGTCATATATATCTACCTAAGAGAGGTGTTTAGTGAAACAAAAGTTCTGTAAAGTATTTTAAGGTCTCTGGTAAAATAAAAATATAATAAAGTACTAATTGCTGCTTCACACACAGAGGTTTCGCTGCCAAATATCTCCTGCATCTTTGTTGTGGAGGTGGTGTGAGTTGTAGCTAACATTTTAAATTCTTTTAAGTACTTTGTAGAGTCTATGAATGATTAATTCTAATGTTTATTACTGACTTTAAACTGATGCAAGCGTTCTCAAACTACAACACAGGTTCTGACATATTACAATGTATGGTTTTCTCCTCACAGCAAACAGTTATCACAAATTTAAACAGCACCGACTTCCACGGCAGTGGCTACACGAGGTAATTTACACAGATTGTAAATTATTACTTATTACTTTGCTCCTTGCAGGGTGAAGCTGGTTACAGCTTCATCCAGTAGAGATATACTCTCTAGAGGTTGGAGTGTTCTGCTGACTTCACAATTTATTGACATACTTAAAGCACTTTAAATAAAACAGGCTTCTCACAGGCCCGCTCTGAATTATTTCCAGTTGAACTGCATATCTGGTTTGCATGTTTTCTTTGTAGGGAGAAAACCCACCATCATCACATTCTCAGCATTTTATCTTAGGAGATGAAGACGTTGGAAGTCTAAAAATAAAAGAACCTGCTAAGTCAGGCCTCGGTGGTTTGCCCTTGCACACCTCTGTGTGTTTGTGTAGAACAGGAGGTGTGGATCAACTCCCAGGAAACACTGCAATGCAAATGTGAAAGGAGAAGTCAGAGAGACGGAAGCAAAGCCACAAAAAGCCATTCTCTTTGTTGCACTGGCACAGCCAAACTTGCCAGGCACGATCAGGAGCCTTTTATATGCCAAATTAATTCTGTCACGTAGAAGAACCTGATTGCTGCTTTGAAGGGTTTGCTGTCTTAGTTTAAACTGAAAATACAACTGGCACGAAATATATCTACAGAATTTCTGTGATGTGTTTGGCAGGAAATGAAAACCTCACTCACAGACAAATGAGGCTCTGAAATATTCTCCTCTAGAAGTACAGGGTACAAAATACAGTAACTGTTGTTAAGGCAGTTTGACAAATGCATGTTTTAAATTACCAGACATGCTTGTCTGCAATAGTTTGGGACACTATTCAGCAATCCAGGAAATACTGTGCCCTCCTGTATTCCCATATGGAGTTACAGTGGGTACAGAAGGGAAGAGAAGAAAGGGAGAAAATCTTTGACCATGGAAGTTTCATGGAGTTACTTGACTTGTGTATGTGCTTCACTGGATATTTTGAATTCCACTGATCACTCTTAAATGCTGTAATATCCTATATTTTAAGTACTTAATCATCTTTGTTGTTTATTTATACAGCATGTCCATTATTTATGGAGTATTATCTGCATCAAATCTTATATCACCTTCAGTGGTTGCAATAGTAGGACCTCAGTTCTCCATGGTTGTTGGTGGCATATTTTATAGGTAAGTATTAATTTTGAATTTTTGCTGCTTCTTTTGAAATATTTCTTTAATTTTTTTCTGACACCTAAGGCTAGTGTGCCATACATGAAATTGTACTGGCTAAGAAAAGCATCTCACAGAGGTACTGTAGATCTGTAACTGCAGAGGACTTCAGCCTACTGGAAACAGCACATTGTTTTTCCACAGCAATTCCAGACATTGCTGACTGTGGAGTTCAGGTTGTGGTCTCAGATTAATGACTACATAAAAAAACCTCTGTGTGCTTAGTAGAGTAAGATTTTTCATATACAGCCTAACCTGTTTTCCAATGCTTCTTAGGAGAGAGTGGTTGATTTAGAAGCAGCTCAGTGAGATATCTGATTGTTGAAGAGCGCTGTCCACTAAGTCTCTATTCAATAAACTGCTTTGTTCTATTCTAGCCTATACATTGCAGTCTTTATCCAACCTACTACATGGTCTTTCTACACTGCTTCTGTTTTTATTGGCATTGCAGCTGCTGGTAAGCATTGTTCTTACTCTGCTGACTATTTTTTATGATATTTGAATATACCTCTAAAATATTTTTATTTCCTGAGCAATATATTCTGTCTGTTCCAGTCCTCTGGACAGCGCAGGGAAATTGCTTGACTGTAAATTCTGATGAAAACACCATTGGAAGGAACAGTGGAGTGTTTTGGGCACTTCTACAGTTCAGGTAAGGTTTATTTGTTAATCTTTTTTTTTTTTTTTTGGTTGTGTACACATTCTACTTTTTGCATCTTTTCATAAGTGGGACACTGCATCCAAAAATACTCCACTGGTACCTTGCAGGCTGTGAACTGCTATTGTGCATTACAGAGCAGTGAATGACAGTTGGATATGGGAAGTCTCTGCTCTTGAGGTGCCAAAAAGATCCATTGCTTTATGCAATGGATGATTAAACTCCTGGAGCTTGCTGCCACAGGAGGGTGTAGGGTTGGATGGTGTCAGCAAGATTGAAAAGGTATCCAGCAAATTCATGGGAGACAAGTCTACAAGTGGTTTCTGAAGAGGGATCCCTTTTACCCACCCCTCTGTGATACAGCAGTTCTGGATATTGGGAGGTAACAAGGGGAATGAATTTCAGGAATATTTAGGCTGGTGAGCCTGCACTAGATGGCATTGCTAATGCTGCTGTGGGGACAGAATCCTGGATTCTAAGATATCAGCCTGAACCAGTGGCATGCTGATTCTGTTCCTCAGTTTTCTCTTCCAGAATTAACATATGGGTATGTTATCAGAGTAGCAATTTCCACAAACCCAACTGTAATCTTACTACAAAAAATGCACCTCATCTTGGTTGTTCTTTTTGTTTACAGCTTGTTTTTTGGAAACCTCTATATATACTTTGCCTGGCAAGGAAAAACTCACATATCAGGTGAGTACTGCTTGTTTATATGGGAGGCCATCCTTTAAAATATAGTAGCGTGAAGAAACAGATGAAATGATGATCTAGAAAGTGGCACAAAGCTTATATAAATAGCAGGCATTTCTTTCCCTCAGGTTACTGTTAGTCTCGTTTTGGAGTATGATTTTGATTCACACTTGGCGCTCACAGCCCATTTAATATGTATGTTGTTTTCCTGCTGAAATGCACTTTGAGTACCTTCTTTTAGGGTATTGTGTATGAAATTCTTCAGAAGGCAAGTTGAAAATAAGAATTTCCACAACAGCCAGTCTGGGATTTTCCCTGTGCAGGCATTTAGGCCAAAACACACCTATCTGTGAGGAAAGATCTTCTGGCTGTATGTTTAATATTATACATGCTATCCCATTCTAAAGTAAGTTTCTTGTGTAGGGTGTCCTAAATCATGCTGAGAGATTGAATAACCTGTGACATAAAGGAAAACCATCCCAGTTTGCTTCATTGTGCTAGCACAAAGCAGTGAGGGAAGACAGAGGCTGAGATGTGCAGCTGGGCTGAGAAGGGGCTGCTGCTGTTCTAAACTGGCAGCATTGCTGGCAGAGGGAATAAAGAACTCTCTTTTCCTTTCTTGGCATAGTTTATGAAGACTAACTTCCTGATGGGATTGTAATTAATACTTTAGGTTTTCCATTTGTTATTGTGCTAGACTGATAAAGAGCAATAACTGGGGAACAGGGGTCTTAAGTAATACTACTAAAAAGTTTGACAGTGGTTGAGACTCAGTGTTTTTAAAGCAAAGATTTCTAGCAACTGTTTAAGCCAGGCATGTGTGAGTATTCACTAAGAAAATTGCAGTAGTGAAAACAGAGCAAAGGCTAAGATTTTAATTACCAAAGGTGAGCACTTCTAGGAAAACAGTGCTCTGTGAGCAAATAAGTTTGATTGTCCTGTTCCATAATGACTGAGAATTTTCCTTACTGTAGTCCTAAAGTAAAATATCTATTAGAATGGTCAATTCTTTTAACCTTTAGCAGATGAGGATGCTTCTGCTCCTCATTTAACTCCTCAGGTTAAATGATGATTAGGCCTCAGAAATACTGCCCCGTTGAGATGAAGAGTCCACTTGTTTCTTATGTTAGATCCATCTTTTCAGGTTCTCCTGAAAAGTAGGACAGCAAAGGTTAATTCTACAGGTCATCTTCTGCATTCCTTCACCTTTAGCACAAAGGTTTAAGTGTTACTGAAAGTATTTGAGACACTTTGAACCTGGAGGCCCTGAAATTCTGTGCACTAGAAATGTCATTGCTCTTGCCAACCACACAATAGGGCAATTAACTGTTAAATTTTCCTCCATCTTTAAATATCTTGAGATTCCTCTTTATTGAAAAAAAAGTTGATATCAAAAGGTTTAACAGCATTCAAAAATCAATTCTTCCTTTTACTACTTATATACAATTATTATAGACTCTTTAGGGTGTGAAGCACTTTCTCTTCTTGATCTGTAATCACACACAAATTATTTTTTGATCCATTTTGCCTTTGCCATTAAGGTAAAGGGGAAATAAATACAAGCACAGACAATATCTTCAGAGTCATATAGTAGTTAAATCACAAGTATTTGCTGTTTCTTGGCCTTTTTCCCCTGCTTAATATTGGTA
The DNA here is from genome assembly GCA_035583135.1 of Lophotriccus pileatus. Taxonomy (NCBI): domain Eukaryota; kingdom Metazoa; phylum Chordata; class Aves; order Passeriformes; family Tyrannidae; genus Lophotriccus; species Lophotriccus pileatus. Next base: position 7,327,594 of record JAWWES010000042.1, read on the forward strand.
AATGGGAGCAACTTCTGTATTAAATGTGTCTGTGCCAAACAAGTTGTTTGGTGCAGCAGAGCTGGTGCACAGGCAGGAGTTGCCTCCCTGCAGCTGCTGTGGCAGTTACTGAGGTTTTGGTGGCTTTAAGGCCTGTGTAGTTTCCAAGCCGATATTTCTGATGTTGGTAAAGAGCTTTTTTTGAGAGATCTGAAGGGTTTTAGGTTGTTTATGTCTACTCTCAATTATGTAAGTCTTCAAAGATGTGCTTTCTTCTGCTAATAATTGATGCACTTCCTTTAATTGGCTCCTGCTTGGTCATAGCCTTTGCATGGCAGAAAATGCGAGGGACACTTTAATATGCTGATACTTTATTAGCACCCTAAAACTGAGACAGGAATTTGCCAGCGGCTGGGTACCTTTTGCTCCACGTGGAAGGTAAGTTAGAGAATGGGTGTGTGTTAAACACTGTAGTGTGTCTGTATTAGCTGTTTGGAGGTAGCTGAATTGGTCTGATTTGCTTTCTGCACATCTGGTTACGGCTCTTGTTTGTTTTTCCACAGAGAGCGATCGCAGAACTGTCTTCATTGCTCTGACTGTTATCAGTCTTGTGGGCACAGTTCTGTTCTTTCTGATTAGGAAACAAGAGGACACAAAAGCTCCAGGGGATGCAGATTCTACTAATGAAATCCTGGGGGAGAGCTCGTGAGTGCTTATGGCAATAACATGTTGTCACATCTACTTGTTTGTGCTCCTGCTCGGCAGTGGAACGCTGTGCAGTGACTTCCCCCTCTGTGCTGGAGACAAGAATGTTATCAACAACCTGTAGAACACACAGATTTATTAGAAAAGTGCCTGTTCTTTAACAAGTGAGAATTATTGTTCTTTAGATGGCATATTCTCCAGGGTGAAGTACTGCTCATTAAGTTTTCCCTTTAATAAGTAAGTGCCTTGGGAAAGATACCTTTCACTTCTCAACTGATTATTATTAAATACTTCTTTTCATAGTCTGTCTTGCCCTCATCAGCCCAGTTTAAAGGCTGGAATAAGCAGAAATTATTCCTTTTTTACAGTTCTTTTATAAACGGGAACATGTTTTTCCTGTCTTTTCTATATATGCCACCATGATATATACATTCAAAATGACAAGTACACAGACACATTCTGTGGAGTTTTGCCTGAGGCATCAGCTTAAATATTTTGCTTTATTTAAAGAACAAGGCAAATGTTAGAAAAAAAATATCAATAATTATGCCCATGGAAAAAAATGTTGGAAGCTAAAAATGCTCAGAAGAAAGATTCTGTTAAGCAGGCATGCACTAGTGCAGACAGCAAATACATTTTGTGGTTAGTAGTTTAGATCTTAGAAACTTTTAAGGATATATTGGTATATTCCAGCATGTAGTGCTGGGCTAGAAGATGTACAGAAGGTTTAAAAGAAATGAAGGTGCCTTCCAACATAGAAGTACAGTGTGCTTATTCTTTTTCCATTTGTTTACCCAGGTCTGCACGAAACAAAATGATGAGAGCAGTGGCTGCCTTCAGTAAGTACATTTCCACATAAAATACTGGGATATCCTTCCCAGCTGCCTGTGGTTCTGCTGATAATGTGGTCATGGACAAATCACTTGGAACAAAAATTTGTGAACAAGGAACGTTTTGAGAGTGTATTTCAGTTATTCTGCTTGGAATACAGACCTTCAGGGATGGTCTGCTTGGAAAAAGGACTCCCAGATGGCAGTGGGTTCCAGCCCAGGGATGACAGGTCACACAGGGACACAGGATTGAGTTCTGAGCCTGACAAATTCAACTGTCTGTGTGAGCATCTTGTGAATTTGAACCTATCCAAAGTGGAGCTTGGAAGTGGAAAAGCTTGGGAAGCACTGTGGGGAAATTAGTGTGGATGTGGGGTTGGTGTGAGCTGGCTCCCTGCACTTCAGCAAAGCTCCTTTCAGGTGACCATGGGACAAACAAAGCTTGACTGAAAGCAAAAAAAAAAGACTTCAATCATGTGCTGGTCTAGTCCAGGAAAAATTTGAAGTGTTCCTTTGATGTAGTTTCAGATCCAAGCTGCTTTTCAACAGCTTCCTTCTCTATAGACAAAGACAAAAAGAACAGATCACCACTGGGAAAGCCACCGTGTGAAAGATGAAAAAATAAAACCCAACAAACACAACAAGATAAAAAGTTACAGGTTGTTTTATTTTGTCACCGATTGATACCAGTTAACAATTTAGAACCAGAGCATCTGTAGTTCCCTTTGAAGTTTGATGTCTTCTGCCTGTGACTGTTAAGTTTGTTTGGAGAATGTGGGGATGTTCACTGAGGATTTATTTCAGGAGACAATTGCCATGAGCTGGGAGAGAATACAGAAATACAACGAGCGGAAAATTGCCTGTTAATTGAAAACTGTATCCCCTCTTTAATGTTTCCCCAATTGCATTTCTTACAAAAATGGCTTTTGGATGACACATTTCTTCTAGATGGCATGTCAGGGTTGGTTTATTTAGCACTCCCATTGCTGTAATAAACAGTAAATAAAATTGTAATATACAGTTTATGTAATTCTAACCTCTTTTTGTTTTAAGCAAAGAGCAAAAGAAAGTATAGATTATCTTAGTAGGATTATCAGAAGTTAAATTAATTTCTATCATTGTTTCTTTACAGAGAAATCTATTACACTGAGCTTCACCAAAGAGATGCTGCTTCTCAGTGTCACAACAGCCTACACAGGTATGAAGCCATCATGGTTGGAATTTTAGGGAAAATTTACACAGCTGGATTTTATGTGATTTGATATTACACTACCAGTAGCTTGCAGATTGTTTAATACAATTGTATTAAAATAATGCTTGTACATCACACCTTCATTAAGGTGTGAGAGATTGATGGTGATCTTCATTTTAGTCTTGGTTTTATTTGGAACAAGCTTAACCATTTTCAGCCATTTCTGTAATTAGTGTTTGCTGTGGCAGGAGTTTTCCTTCTTTTTAGCAACTTTTAGTTAAACTTGGTCTGCCATTATTAGGCCAAGGGATGAGTTGTAAATAAAAAATAAAGTTATTTTTGCCATAAACTAAAGCAATTTTTCTGCAAAAATACCATCAAATGTTCAAAAATGTTTCTGAGGTCCTTGAATAGATTTTTGTGGGTTTTTTCCCTCCATATTTGGCTTTAGATATGGTTTTGTTCACGGTCAAATTCAGTTTTTGGAGGAACAAATGCGTTTTCAGAACCTCAGCTCTGAATCACCATTATGAAAAGTTGTCAGATCTTGTAGGTGGAAATAAAAACTTAGCTGTGAGCAAACTATAAACAGTGCCCAAACATCTGCTGAAGTTTCCAGTCAGCTCCTGGAAGAGAAATAGCAATAGCAGCTCTGGAGTTGGGTTGCTCCAACCACTAATCTGAGTTACAAGTTATTTCACACAGTTGTGTTAAGCCAGATTAATTCCCTTGAATTCCTCTTGGGTGTTCAGTACAGTGGGAATGTGGAGCAGGATGACAAGGGGAGGGAGTCAGTCAGGTTTTCCCGGAGTATTCTGAAATTCAGTTTTGCAGGTGGCATAGAAATAAATCACTCCAGATTGGGGGAAAACTGGCTGCTGCCATCTGGTGGCTCAAGATTGCCAATATTGCCACTTTCTGTAGCAAAATACAAAATCCCAGAAGGCCAACAAAGGCTTTTGTTTCAGAACTGATGGTTGGGTTAAGACTGCTCCAAATCCACCCGAATTTTGGAGCCATGCAGTTCATCTGCTGTGTTGGGTGGCCTGGAGATGCAGGCCAGGATATACTGGGCCATAGTTTTGCTGTAGCAAAAGGCCAAGGAGATAAATTAGAAAGAGTTGTTCATTTTGATCTGTCTTGCTCTGTTTAGGCAGAACACTTTGCATTGTTTTAAATACACTTCTTTTATTAAGGAGCTGGTGTTTTTATGCTAATGGTTGCTCATAGTCATGTTGGACTCTGCTGTGTCACTTTCCCTCACATTAATGGCAATTGAAAGAAGAAAGGATTTTAAAAAAATAGCAGTTCTTTCTCAGTTTAAATTCATTATGTGTGTGTAAAAAAGTCAGCTTTACGAGTCTTAGCATCTTATGAGTTTTAGGGGATGCAGGGTCTTTCTTAGGAATGTCATAATTTGGGAGAAAAATCTTATACTGAAATTGTGCTTTATCTCTTCAGTTACCTGAAGTATTATTTCACATGGCACTTCTGATTTGGATGAAATTCCAAAGTTCTTGAAAAGTTTTCAAGAACTTTGCTGTTTATAAGCTGTTTATAGGGGTTGTGTCAACAGCACTGGGAACTGAGCCTGAGTGACAGCAATTAGTGAAGTGTTTTTTCTAAGGTGGTTTTTGTAAGCTGGTGTTGGAGAATATAATAATCACAAGGTTAAAAGTCCCTGTTTGCTTCTATTACACAGACTTCATTTAAGTTTATTATTTGAAAGATACCTGAGGGGAAAAGAGCCCTTAGACATAGATTTTTTTCATGACTTTCATACTAGTTCATCTATCAATCCTGTTTGGTTTCCTTCAAAGGTTTGGAACTAACATTCTTTTCTGGTGTGTATGGAACGTGCATTGGTGCTGTGAATAGATTTGGCAGTGAAGAGAAAAGCCTCATTGGTCTCTCCGGTATTTTTATTGGTGTTGGAGAAATCTTGGGTGAGTCTAAATTTGCTGCCTTTTGACCAAAAAACCAAAGGATTAGAGTGATGTAATTATTCAAAACGGGTTTTTTGTATTTAACTGAGTAGTGTATTTTCGAGCTTCCAGCCATGATTATGTGAACAAAAAATGAAATAGTAGAAATGTAATTGGCAGTGTGGTTCCTTATTGCACTGTGAATTATACCTTGCACTGTGTAAAGTGGGGGTAGACCAGCATGTGAAATCCTGCTGCCTATGAATCCTAACCTTCTGCATTCTCTTTGGATTAGTGTGGGGAAATACACAAGACTTAAAATGAAAGAAACAATAGGCTGCAGTGTTATTAGGGGGCTGTGACACCGTTTTGCTATTTAAATGTTGTTTTTAATTAGTATTCTGTTTACATTTGTATTGCCTGAGTTATATAGTAACTTCTAATTTTTTAAATAAACTGCTGCCCCAAGGATTTCTTTGTTTTAAAAAATGAACTTGTGTTAAATAAGATATGATATTTAAATCAAATTTGATACAGGAAAGGTTCATTAAGTAAACATTTCTCTTTTCTTCTGTAGACTCAAAAACTATGGTGTTCAACAAAAAACCCACTGTCTGTTCATCAGCATCTTAGGTCCATAGAGTTGCAGGCTTTTGCAATTAGGAGCTAAGCACAAGGTTGTCCATTTTCACTTAGTACTGTTGCAGTGCTGGAGTAAAGTAATTGTTAAAAGGTGAAGTGTTTTCATCAGCAACCATCTGATAAATCTCCTGCCCCCATTTCTCAGACACCTGTGACAGCCCTGAGCTCGTCCCATGTGGCAGACAAGCCTTGGGAGATCCTTGGGGCTGTTTCCATGTTTGATCTTCCAGTTATCCAGTATGGGCACATTTATAACTCAGACTGTCAGTATTTAAAGTTCTGTTCTCTAAATCTCCAGTTCTGATCCAGTTATCCCATGTTTTCTGCTCCTGCAGGTGGAGGGATCTTTGGTCTGCTGAGCAAGAACAGTCGCTTTGGCAGGAACCCAGTGGTGATGCTGGGCATCCTTGTCCACTTTATAGCCTTTTATTTAATTTTTTTCAACATGCCAAATGATGCCCCTATTGCTCCCATGGAAGGAACAGATCAAGTTGCTTACATGATTCCAAGGTATGAGAGCTTTCTCCTTTGGCTGGTTGTAAATAAACAGCTTGTTTCTCCACAGACAATCCCTTGAAGCTGTTTTCATGTGCAGTGACTAACTCCACAGAAAAAGCTCTCAGGAAATTTCTTTTTCTTTATTAAAGATAGGTATTCTACCAGTCTGCACCCAATTTAGGAACTTAAATAGCATAAGAATAAAAAGCCTGAGGATGACTGGCAGCAGTTCTGTCACTTGGCAGCTGATGTTTGACATGTACCACAATAGTGAGACCAGCAACTATTGTAGTAGTGTGTTAAGAATTCAGTCTATCTTAAAACAGTCTTGGGCTCAGTTTTACTACATCAGGGAGCCCCAGCCTTGCACTGCTGCACCCATTTCCAAAGTGCTTATTGTCAAATTCTAATTGATCTAACTGAAGCCATGCTATGCCTGTCTCTTATAATAACTGGGGAAGAATATGGGGAACTTCATTATCTCACCATTGCAACTGTCTTTTGGGGTGTATTCTTGCCAATTTGTGTGAAAATACATGTTCAGTTTGTGCAGAGCCAGTGATTAACCTGGAATTCTAAGCATTTGTGCCTGTGCAGGTGACTAGTCTTAACTGGGGTATTTTTCTGCAGAATGAATTGGTGTTTCTCTAATATTCCTGCAGCTTAAGAATTCACCCTGTGTCTCAGCTTTTAATCACTGCTGCATGGGGTTTGTGGCTCCAAGCACCAAAATGAGTTCTTTTCCTGATTCTCATTCAGTGTGAATTGACTGCAGGTAACAGTAACAGAAGTCTTAGCATTCCAGAAAGTAAAAGCTGATGCAACTATTCTTTTTGCCAAGCCAGGCATTCCCAGTTCTTTTCCAGTGAAATTAAAAGTTTGATACCTTTCAGTTCTTAAGTTCTAAATAAATCTGCCAAAAGTAGTTTATAGATGTGTGTGTGAGCTGTTTGAACAAATGGCTTTTAAACTGGAATCACTTTCTCCTTCAGCAAAGAGGTGGCCATGCTCTGCAGCTTCCTGCTGGGGCTGGGGGACAGCTGCTTTAACACCCAGCTCCTCAGTATTTTAGGATTCCTATATTCAGAAGACAGTGCTCCTGCCTTTGCCATCTTTAAGTTTGTTCAGGTAATAATTAACAACCTCTTGAAATGTTTTGAACTGTCGGTATGTTACTGAAATACTGGGTTGGGCTTTTTAATGAGCTGAGAAAAATTATGTCGTTCCTGCAAATTATTTCATCCTGAATTTTGGTGTAAAGTAGTTTGTGGTGCTGGAAACAGTTTCCTGGACTGTGATCTTAAAGCTTTGGCTGTGTTGTTTCGAGACAAATTGGTTTGAAGTACCAGAGAGCTGCACTTGAAATGCTCCAAACACTTTTGAGTTTGGTGTTCATTTTCTACAGTGAACACTGTTTAAATAACAAGTGAAAACTAAATCTGTTGTGTATCACATCAAGACATATGTTGAGGTATAATGAAGCCTTAAGATTGTCTATCTCCTACGGGAGGATTCTACTGAGAGCTGCATATTAAACTCCTGTCAGTTTGATAATCCTTGTGTAGTAACATCAGCCTGGAAATCTCCACTGATAATTTTTGTTTTGCTTTGTGGTTTTTTTTCCCCTCTCAGTCCATCTGTGCTGCAGTTGCCTATTTCTACAGCAACTACTTCCTTCTGCAGTGGCAGCTCCTGATCATGGTGATTGTGGGATTCTTTGGAACAATTACCTTCTTCACAGTGGAGTGGGAAGCAGCAGCAGCTCAGGCTGCCCGTGGCTCAGACTACAGCAGCATTTGATCCTGATAACCGTGGCTGCTCTGATATAAGGCACAGCACAGGCATGTTTTTTGGGAAGTGATGTGCAAAGGTGGAAGAGGTCAAGCTGCTGCCGAGGTTGAGATGGAGGAAGCTGCTACAAAATCGCCATCGGTCCAACTGAATGTGAAACAGGAGGGGGAAAAAATGCCAAATTCAAAAGCTTTTTTTTTTTCTTGCTTTACTCAACCAAGCATGGTATAAGTGTTCTTAAAAACCTGATATTAGCATTGGAAGGAAATGTATAGATCCATGTGTTGAACAATTCTCTTCTAAGATGTACCTTTCAGAATGTAATTGCCTAATTTCACCCCACCATGCACTACAGGATTAGTTTTGGTTTTTGCCTCCTAAATCATTTTTCCTATACTCTGGTTCTGCAGACACATGAGTTCTGGTATTGAGTGAGTGATGTTTTTATAAGGTAGATTATATCACAGATTGTCTGCACAACTGAGAAATCAATTTGGCATTGACTTTTTCAACAATTAGATACGCTCAAGTATTTCCATGGGAAATGTTGCCTTATTTTGTATCACTCAGCTTCTTGTTTCCCAACAATTTCTTTATTAATCTATTTCATGTGCTGAAGTTTTCAGATCTATGGGAGTTCTTGTTTGCTTGTTTTTTCTTTTGTTTCATGCTTTTTTGCCTTTGTTTTGTTTTGGGTTGTTTTGTAAGAAAATGAATCAGGTTATAGTGTGACATGAAAGATTTTACAAGAATTTAAAGATATTGCCCTTAGCCATCTCAAGGATGGGATCCCAAGGCCTGTGAATTATTGATAGTTGAAAACAGCCTCGTGGCCCAGTATCTCAGAATTGAACTGTGTTGGGAAAGGTGCTCAAACTTCCTCAGGGCTGTGCAATATGAAGGACCACAATCCATGGTTTCCCTCACTGACTCCCAGATAGTTCTTTCAAGTTCAGTGGAGTTTTTATCATAAAATGATAAAAATCTGTGATGGGAGCATAGTCTGGGATAACTTTTTAAGAAGTACAAATAGACTCAGAATGTGAACTGTCAGAATAACCTCTCAGTGTTTATTCTACTGCACAGGCTGAAAAGACCTGAAATTCTTGTCCTAAGTTGCTTTATTCAGTGTATTTTGGGAAGATTGTACTGTAATCTTACTCCACCAAATATGAAAACAAGGTTACTAGCATAGTAACTGAATTTTAATCCAGAACTGTTGTAGGTGATCTAAGAGGCAGTGAATACAGCTCAGCTTGACTTTGCCTGCATGGCTCTGTAGTCCTTGCAGTGATGTTTCTGTCTGGTGGGCAAATAAGATGCACCTGAGAGCAGGGATGGAACACTGAGAGGGTGTTTTTAGACACTCCATGTAGCTATTTTTAGAAAAGTACCACTCACCAACCTTTTTTTTTATGCACAGTCAGGACGTTGATGTCTTTAAAGACGAGTTAAAGTCGACTCATGATGTGTCAGTAGCTCCTGTGTGTCATAACTAGGTAGGTGTACCCAAGGTTAAACCTGGTGAGGGAGGGTGTTATCTCCTGTGACATGTGCTGTCACTTTTGCTCTCAAAGAGCAGTGGCACAACTCCTGTGGAGCACAGAGTTGTGAAGCACAGCAGAACAGCCGAGGGGCATCATTTTACAGGGCCACAGAAAGGGGTTTTTAAATTCACTGCAGGTTGTTCTTTTTTTTTTTTGCTCTGAGATCAGTAAGGTGTTAATGGGAGGAGGAGAGGGCACCTGAACATCCAGCAAGCAAAAGGAACCTTTGAGGACAGGCAGGAGAGAAAGCCTTTGTGTATTCCTGGGAGACTTAATGAATGATGTAAAAGAGAATGAGACAGAACATGCATTGGACCGAGGGGTTGCTGAAGCCATTCCAATTTGTCAGGCGAACTGAAAAGGCTTCCAGAATTGAATCAATACCTGATTAATGTGACCAGCAGCTGAAGCCTCTCTCACCCACTCCTGTTGGCCTGTAACTTGAAGTGTACTATTTTTAATATATACTGAGCACTATAAAGGTATAGATGATAGGATGCTGCCAGTGATTAAAATTCTCTTGTTGCTACACATTTATATTTTCTCCAAAGTACCAAACAGGATAAGTAGGGTGCTTTTTCAGACAGGGAATTACTGACTTTTTTTTTTTTTCCCTCCAAATGCTTTCTGGGACCTGTTTTTCCTTATATATCAACAGGAGCAGAGAGACTTGAAAGTTCACAAGGGGCAGTTTTTTCTTAAAGTATAGTGGGGGAAAAATGATTCTTGGGTCTTGTGAGGAGTAATTAAATGCTTTTAAAACAATGTCATTTAAGTAGGTTATGGCTCCCGTGAGGTTGCTTCTTAAACTGATTCCTTTTAATTATGAACTTCTGTGATGTTCATTTGCCATATAAATGACATGGACTATTTTATCAGAAATTAAACACTTGCTAAGTTTATGTGGTTTCAAAAACCATTATGAAGTCAACTTAGAGGGATAGTAAGGAACTAGGAATGTGGGGTTTTAGTACCTTTGTGAACCTGATGCTTAACTTTTTTTTTTTCCCCTATTCTTTTCCTCTGTTCTGGCCTGACTCAGTATCAGGCAATGTTGGAAGGCTGCTCAGAACTATTTATTGGATCATTAAAGGGAAGTCTTGTTTTGTGACAAGTTTTACAAGAAATCATGAAACTCTCAAAACTGTATCCTGGATAACTATTCTTTTTTACTATTAACTTTTATAAGTACTGTTTTTGACATTTGATCTGAAAGAGACAGCTTTCAGTTATTCAAGCTGCTGCTGCTGTGATTGCTTTTCACTTATTCATATTTCTTTGGTTTGTCAAGAGGTGAAAAATCCTCACAAATATACACAGTTGTTAGTTGGGTTGAAGCCTTTGGTGCAGCAGTATAAAGAACAGGAATGCTGACATCCACTTCTGATTCCATCTCTGACTGTTTATCAGCACTTACCAACCATGAGGCTGCACCCCCTTCATTTCACCTCAGTGGCCTTGTAATGTTAATCTGAACTGGGAGCTTTCTGTTAAATTAAGTGGGATTTGAAAAAAGGTTTTTTTCTGTATCTGTGGTATTGTGAATTTGTTTTATATCAGTGATTTTATCTTTTTAAGCAAAATGACACATTTAAGTTTGGGTTTATTAAAAGACCTTTTTTTTTTTTTTCCCCTCATCCTTTTAGATTGTTACTAAGGCTTGATCCTGACTTATCACCCCCCCCAAGTTTTTCAAACAGATGCTAAAGAGGAAATGAAAACTGATATTCTTGACATTTGAGTGCCAAAGAAGCTGCTAAAAAATGAGTCTTTAATGAATATCATATAAACATATCTATATTTTTGTCTTGCCAGTTGAGTTTCATCTTTGATACATGAATGTATGGAAAGAGATATTTCTACACCTGTAGACCTTCTGTGTGTTAATTTAATTAGGTACATTCTCTGTTGCTAAGTAGAGATAAGGAGAGAACCATTTATAAAATGTCATTTATAAATCTAGTCTATCAGTTTTGTGCAGATAGTGCTAAACTCAACAGGTATATTAAAAAAAACCCCACAGAACAACCAAAGCTGCCCCAAACCCCCTAAGTTTTACCAAGGTCCCTATCTTAGCAGGAATCCTTCTGTAGTACAATTATTAAACACATAAGAAAAAGCCTTCTGCTGGTAAGCTCATAGAATTTTTGTGACCATTTTAAAGTATACTGGAGAGAGAACCTCCTGGTGATGTTTTTGGTGTAACTTTTTGAAAAAAATAAGTGTAGAAGCCCGTAAGTCAGCTTACCGGACAGATAAAGTCCCACTGGACTTTCTTTTAATTCCACAAGTTTGCTTCAGATGGGGAACGTGGTTCCCTGGACTCCAACCTGAGTGACAGAAGTGCCCCAGCAGCTGGCTCCTGAGGAGTAGGGGTGTATAAAGAGAACCCCAAAGACTGCATTTTAGGGCAGGGATTGTTAATACTGTGTTTTCCTTGATCCCTGGCTAACATGCAGGTTAAAGATTGTTAAATATGGGATATATTAGAAGATGGGAATATTTAGATGGAGCTGAAATTGGGAAGTTTGCTGCTTAACAAGGTCCTTGCCCCTCTGATATGGCCAGGCTGGTTCAGAAGCGAGGCTGAGACTCCTGTAGTTTTCATGGATAAATTCAGAAAGGTGCCTTGATAAGTTCAGCTCCAGAGGTTGTACCACAGAGAAGCACTAATGGGAGGGGGGGGGGAATATCTTTGAAGTACAATAGAGAGCAAATCTGGAAGTGAGAATTAGTCTCAGTGGGCACATGAAGAGGGTGCTTTGCTCCATTGAGTTTGGGCAGTGGCTCAGTTTCCATTTAGTTGGTGCTGTCTCTGTGAAGTTGGTTATTTCAGCTGGTGAGTGGCTTCCCCCAAGCCCTCCTTCTGTTTACGTTTTGACACTGGCCAGCAGTCCAAATGATTTGAAACTGTTTTACCTTAACAAAAGGTGTCTTTTGGGTTCGAATTGGTGTTAATTGAGAGCGGGCTCACGCAATGATTATCCCTAATGAAAACGCTGATTTCAACTGAGTGTACCGACTGTTTCTTTTCATGGTCAGGGCCATGCAAATAAAAGTGAATTGCAGACATTGTTTTTGTTAATAGGCTTGTTAAGCTGTCGGAATTGCTCTTGTCACTGTTTTAAACAGTTACGCCAGAGGCTTTGGAAAAGGGAGACGGAGTCTGAACTGATGGCTCTTAGTGCTTTGTAAGGGCCTGCTTAGGGAAAGGGAAATGTTTGGTTTAGTGCTAAGTAGCCCTTAGGAAGTGTTTAATTCTAGTCGTGGTGTAGACTAATTGTCCCAGGGAAATCAGGGTGGCTGCTTCAGCATGTTTCCTTTCTCTGTTTGAAAGCCTATCTTAAGGAAACTGATGCTGCTCTAGAGAGGAGAACGAGTCTAATCTTAGTTTGGGATTTTGGGGGGGGGTTTCTTTTTCAGTATCCTTTCCCATGACTTCAGTTATTTTTCTCTTAACTCAAGTGTTTTATGTCTGAAAGACTCCACAATGTGAATCAGTCATGGAGTGCTTGGGTCCTGTTTATCTAAAATTAAATGTAGATTTTGAGGGCCATTGTCCAGGCAGACACTGCGAGATTCAAGGTCAGGATTCAATCCAGGCTTTATCCTGTGA
>JAWWES010000042.1:7340418-7417974 GCA_035583135.1 Lophotriccus pileatus
TTCAGTACCTGGCTGTACAGCCCTTTATGTGAACAAATAGAAAAGAACCTTGCAGGTTAACTTTGGCTGCAAACAGCCCTTTAAATCTTGGATAAAACGACATTTAGGAGTTTGCACTTCAAAGTTAATTGTGAAGTGGGGGGAAAATAGGTTTATGCCTTAAATGAAGAAAAAAACTTAGTCATTCTGTCATATGAAAGGGGAATTGCTATTTAAGGTCACTTAGTGAAATTAGCTTCAATTAAGCATCTTTAATAGCTGCGGTGGTGACTGCTTATTGTCAGAGCCACTCATCTTGTAATGCCTGACCTGCAGAGTTTATGATTATTAATCTGTGTTAAAAAAACCCAAATGCAAAACACCTAAAGCCAACAGCCAATTACACAGATAATAACCTGTTTAAAAGAGCATCACCACCATACATCATTATTTGTTCTGTGCTTGCAAAAGTGTAACTGTGCTGGAGAGCAATTGTTTCTCAGCTCCAGAGCTGAGTGACGGTGCTAAGGGAGTATTTCCTCTGCAGCAGCATCTGTGCTGAGCTCCTTTGCCACGGGACTGAGTGTTGGGTGCTGCAGGCAGGGGCAGTGGAAAGGATCACAAGCTGCTGCAATGTCTTTGCCCTGTTCCCACAGCGTCATGGATGGAGGGAAGCACAGGTGGAGGACAGCAGTGAGTGCTCAGCCTTTTCCCTTGCTGAGATTTCTACAAATGCTCGTCTAAAACTTGCAGGCCAAACTCCTGAAATTGCCCTTCTTTCCCATTATTTGTATCCCTGTAAAATAGGAAATAAAGTATCCCATCTATATGGGATATAAATGCCCTCTGTCACGTGTTCCTGTTTGCAAGGCAAACCCAACACTGTGCTTCCCTTTTGATGTGTTCTCTGTGTGCAGGTGGCCCAGCCATGGAAATACCTCCTCTTCCTCCCCTCAGGGCTGGGATGCAGCAGCCACTTGTGCTGTCAGTGGAAGTTCTGGAGAGAATAGGGCACGAGTGAGCCTGAAGAATGAGTGTTCCAGCGTTCACATTCATCTGCCACCCTTACCTCATTGCAGAGTGAGACAGAGCAGCGATCACAGGCACATCTCGATGACATTTATGAGTAATTATAATAATTACACTTTGCAAGAGGCTTAATTCTGTGAAGTCTCAGCTGTGTTGGTAAGACACGAAGTGCTGCCCTTCTGCAGAGAGTGGCAGAGGACAGGGCTCAGCACCCCGTGGGTGTTCATCAGGCTCAGCGTGGGCCAGCACTTTGCCTTGGCTCTGTGCTTTCATCCCAGTGCTGCTGTGATTTGATACACACATTAAAAAAAAAAAAAAAGGCTGTAGGGGAAGAAAAAGGGCATTATGCACACTGGCTTTCATTTCATGCAGAAAGCAATTGGATTTAGAGTTTGCTAGCAGGTAGAAAAATATTTATGATGTTCTGCAGCAAACAAACCAGCAATTGCAGGCACTGGGAAGGGAAGGAGGGTTTAAAATGCTGCTCCATGTCAAAGATTTCATGCTTCTGGGATCAAACACCTTTGGGCTGGGGAGAGATCTTGGCATGTTGTGTAATGCTGTTAGTAAAGGCCCTTGTTTGGGTACTGTGCCCTCGCTGGGGATGGCACTGCTTTGCCTTGCAGGGTTGTCACTTCTGCTCCTCCCAGGCATTGAGCAGCTCAGCCTGCCTTGATAACCAGTGGGTCTCCGTGGATGGAGCTCTCAGCTCATGGGTGCATTCCTGGGGCTGTCACAGGGCCATGGACAACCAGACCTTGATTTTTACCCACTATGAGCATTTTCCTTTCAGCAGGCAGGGGAAGTGTTGTTTGGCTTTCATGGCCGGGCTGGGGAAAGGGTTCCCAGGCCTTAAACTGCTTCTGCTTGGGCAGTTTTAGGCTCCCCACCCCAAATTCTGGGGAACAAATGTATATTATATAGGCCTCACTTTGCTTTCCAACACCAGCTCACCCCCACTGTGGGTCTGGATTCTCTGCAGGATCAAAGCCAAAGATCTTTGCTTGTGAGGGAGCCAAAGGCTGTAACGTGTGGCCAGGTGAGGTTCATAACAAGCCAGGTGGGAAGCAGAGGTGAGTGATTAAACATGCAGAAGGAAAACAGGACTATTTTTCACATGCAAGCAACTGGGAGTTTCAAAATGATGATGTGCTGATAGGTAGGGACAACATGGGATGAGCAAACCTCGGGTTCTGCTCGTGTGTGGAGATGAACCCGTGAGCCAGCCTTGTGCTGAGCACAGAAAGAGCTCTCTGTGTCTCTTCACTGGCTTTTGAACTCGCAGCATGTTGTGGCTTGGTTTGGTTGTGCTCTGTGTGAACATATCACTTCATTTAAGGGGAATGAAAGGTCATGTTGCTCCATTAAAAATTAAACTTCTTTTCAGATGGCGATGAAGCCTTAAGGTGGCAGGTGCTTAGGCTGGGGAATAAAGGAGTGTGAATACCCTGGTTAGTTCTAAACTGCTGGAAGTGCAGTTTGGTGGTCAATATTTTCCTGAGGGGCTATATTTAGCAAGAATGATAATGTTCCTGAGTCACTGACCGAAACTCTCAAGTGTACTTGTTTTGTTTCTGGTGGAATTAAAGGCTTAGGATATCGATAATACCTCGATGTGGAAACTGGTCAATATTTTCTACTGGAAAGTACTACTGTAGAATATTTGATTTGTTTTTCCTGTATTAATATATTCTTCCTCTCCAAAAAGACTTCAGGAGATAAATATTGCAAAACAGGAGAATTTTGAAGTGGAAAGCCTAAGGCAACAGGCAGCCTCAGAGGAGGAGCTGGGATTAGCTGCTGGTTGCTCCCAGCTAATCCAGTTTGCAAATCCCCGGTCTGCACTGCTTTCCTGGGAGCTGCTTGTAGCTGTAAACAGCCCCGGGCTCTCCAACTCCAACCCTCCCCACATCCAGGCTCTGGCTGTCCTCGATGTGGCTGCAGAGGGTGCTCTCTGCTCGCCTGGCGCCTGTTCCGTCCTCTCCTGCTCTCCACGGAGCCTCCCCAAGGTGCCCTTTGGATCTTGTTCCCACCACCAGCAACTGGTTTTCAATTAAATCCAGCTCAGGTCAGCTTTTGACAAGCAGCCTCCCTTGTAACTCGAGGAGGTCACCAGCCAGCAGATTCTTGAAATGCATCTTAAAAGGAGAAAGGCTTGGGCTGGGAGCCAAGATCATTTTCTTTCTTTCTTTTTCTTTCTCCACTTTCCTTCTCTGTAGCAAGTCTTTCGGCAGAGCTGTGGCTCGGCTGGGAGGTCGTGCAGACCAAGAGTGTAATGTTAATTAGGTGTTGTACCTGCAGCACTTCCAGCTTGTAAAACCCTGATAGAGACCCAGTTGTCATAATTAATGACCACAGAAATAGCAGAAGGGCTCTCAGACCTTGTGCTGGGGGATTTGAGCCAATTTCTAAGTACTAGAAACCAGGAAGAGACTAGAGTGAGGGCAGGTTGTCCTGTGTGTTTGCAAAGGGCATCTTGCATCCACCTGAAGCTGCCAGAACATGATGTTTTGTGGCTCAGGATATGGGACAGAGCTGCTCCCAAATAAGAGCTGCTCTGATGGTGTTTCTGCAGTTCTCCCAGTGTCAATAATTATAACTTTTCTTCTTCAAGAAGCTGTTTGATGTGCTACAGCACAGATAGAAGATCTTTTTAGTTTGTAATTGAG
This sequence comes from Lophotriccus pileatus, assembly GCA_035583135.1. Taxonomy (NCBI): domain Eukaryota; kingdom Metazoa; phylum Chordata; class Aves; order Passeriformes; family Tyrannidae; genus Lophotriccus; species Lophotriccus pileatus. Next base: position 7,344,096 of record JAWWES010000042.1, read on the forward strand.
TCCTCTGTAGCATCTTTTGTAGAGAGGCACAGGAAAGGAATGAAGTGATGTTGTTTGCTTTGAGGCACTAAATGTGAGCAGCCCCATTGCCCTGCTGTCGTGGGACATAAAGCAGGAATTGCTGATGGGCTGGGTCCCCTGTGATGGGCAAACCAGCAAGAGTAGCTGCATCAGCAGCCAGGTGTAAAGGTAACTCCTTGCTCCAGCCACGAGTCAGCAGGAGCTGCTGTCCCTGCTTGAAGGGCTGCAGAGGGAAATCAAAGGAGGAACTGGGAGAAGTGTGGGGCTGACCTCCTCTTCACTGGGAAGGGCTGGATTTTGGAGCAAATGCTTGTGGCCATGGAGGAGGGAGGTTTGGAGGGGGCAAATATAAGAAGGACACAGGAAAAGGAGAGGGAGATGATGTGGCACTGGAGGGAAATTCACAGCCCAGCTGGTAAAGGGACTGGTGGATAGGAGACTGGACTGGCCGGGCTTTCGAGGATGAGGATCATCCTGGAAAATTCCTCTGTTCTTTGTGCTGTGGCAGCTTCATCCTGTTGGTTCAGGAAGGTAAGAGCCTCTGAGGATATTGTATGGAATGGGAGGCACTCTGGGATGGTTTTGCAGCCAAGTGAATCATCAGAAGCCTGGCTGGGGTGGGTGTTGTGTGACCTCCACAGCCCCTTCACCCTCCCAGTGTGATGGCACAGCCAGCCTTGGAGCAAAGGGTTGCTGTGCTGGGCTCGGATGCAGGAGGTGAGATCCCACCTACCTGCCCTGTTCTGGGGATGTGTCACAGCTGGGAGGTGGGAATTAATCCTGTCCCTGTGCCTGCTGGCTGACCACGGACACAGCACCTCTGGGATCTCCTGACCTCTTTTGCAAAGCTGAGGGGGTGGGAATAAGCATCTGCAAAGCACCCGAGGGGAGTGGAGAAGTCTCTTCTCACTGGCTACAGTTGGCAATAGAGTCCTGAGCGAGGCAGCATCTCCTCCCCAAGGCATCGTATTCCACCCACCAAGCAGGACCTGTAGCTGGGGCAGCCCTGGCTGGGGTTTAGCTGAGCACTCAGCATTCATGTCATCCCTGCTGGAGCTGGTTTGTAGCAGTTCATGCCTCTGTTGGGCACATCCAGCTCCTGACCTGCATTTGGTTCCCTCTTATCTGGAGGAGAGACAATTCCAGCCTCTGTAATTAATGGCTCTGTTCTTCCAGGGTCTTGGGTGAAGCACAGACACAGGAAATTGGACAGGCTAAGTGGTGCCTGTGCTTGGATTCTGGCTGCAAAGGCAGAGCTCAGCCAGCTGAGATGAATTGTGGCTGAGGTGCTGAATTCATTTTTCATCTTTGGGTCTGAAGGCAGACACAAGAATAGCTCCTGTGCAGCCTGGGCTGTAACTTACCACAGTCCTCTGGCCGTGGACTCATTTGTTGCAGATATCCCACCTGCTGATGGAGAGCCAAGGCTTGTTGGGCTGTATCCCTGGGGATTACCTGGGCTGGGGTTTTGCAGTGGCATTCAGGGGACCAGATAGTCTGACAGCACTCCCCATGGAGACAGGGTTACAAGATAAGGGGTTAATTCTCCTGGAGCAATCAAGCTGCTGAAAGGCAGCACAACTGCTCTGATCTGGCATTTGTTAATCCCACAGCACACCCTGGACATTGGTTCTGAGGTGCTGTCAGGCTCCCAGGCACAGTGATGGTGTGCAATCCATCCATCCTCTCAGAAAAAGGCAATTTATTTCGCTCGTAGTGAAGCGTGAGATGAACCACGCAGCAGGGAGACTCCTGTTCCTGTACCCCTGTGCTCTCTTAGCTCCTTGCTTTCCTCTCTCTCCTTTCCCTGCTTTGTGTCTGCCTCTCCCTTCACTGCATCTCATTTCTCCTCTCTCCTGCCTTCCTCTGTAGCTCCTGCTTGGTAGGGAGTTGTGGCCACCTCTGTCTCCAAGGTTCAGCAGTGTCATCTCAGGCCATATCCATGTGTGATACAGTCTAGCAAGCTGAGCTTTGGATTCCTGATCCTGGCTCCTTTTCTGGCCTTAGGCAGGTGCCTCGGGGCAGGTCCTCACCTGCAGGATGGGATTTGTCCCTGGGAAAAGGCTGTGGTGGTGCTGGGGACACACCACCTCTACCCACAGGTTCTCCTGCCATGGGTGCCTTGCTTTTAAGGGGCTTACACTTACTGTTGTTGGCAAATAAGGACACTTGGGATGTTGGGTGGATGGGAAAGGAGTGCAGCAGCTTCCCATTGATCGGTGAAACTGCCGGCTGTGAGGGAAGGAGCAGATCTGCTGGAGCTCCCCTGAGCAGGAGGAAGGATGCTGGGTGCTTTCAGATGAGGTGGGTTTAAGCCTGTGCACATGTGAGAGGGAGAGTGCATTTTGCAGGAGTAGCTTTTCTGGCATTGCAGTTCATCTTGTTAATAAATCTCCTGTAACACCTCCCCGCAGAGCCCCTCAAGGAACTGGCTAAGCAGGAGAAAGTGGAGATCCAAGAAAAGCCTTCTAATCCATTATCAGCAAATGCAATCAGACTCTCCATCTGCTATCACAGGCCCCTGCAGCCCCACAACTGGGAGCCACAGCCGCCCACTGCCTCCTTCACAGATGCTTGGTCACCACGTGCCGTCACTGCCTCTCTCTGGATTCAGCCTGGTGTCATCTCAGATTAGTGGGTTTGTGTTCAGAGCCTGTGTCTGCTCTCCAGAAGAGCCAGGTAAAGCTGACAGGATGAAGCAAACACACACACCTTGGCTGAAAAGCAAGCACCGGGTGGTTTATAGAGCCACGTTAAATCGAGTGCTGTGTGCTCTGGGATGGAAATAAGAGCCCTGTCTTGGCCAGGATTGCTCTGGAGAGTGGCTGCAGGTGGAGGAGACAGAGAGCAGCTCTTGTGATGGGGATCTATTAATGACATGAGTGGGAGTGCTTGGTTTCCTTCCTCCCCTTCCTCTGTGTGAATCATGGGATCCCAGAATGGTTTGGATTGGAAAGGACCTTAAAGATCATCTCGTTCCAACCCCCTGCCATGGGCAGGTACACCTTCCACTAGACCAGGTTGTTCATGGCCCCATCCAACCTGGCCTTGAACATGCTGTTCAGAGTTGGAACACTGGCAGTGTCTGTGGAGCCCTGGGATGTGTGGCTCCGACATGTCAGGTCTGCAGATGGTCCCCAAGGGGACAGTCCTGCCTTGGAGGAACTCCTGGTTTAAGATGAGGGCTTCCTGCGTCCCTGCTTTGCAGTGAGGGCACAAAGATATGATCTGACTTGGGGTGGTGGGATGGAGATCTGCCAGCACAGCACCAGCTGTGCAGCCACGTGGCCACCTTCCAGTCTGTTCCAACCCTGTTGTCTTCCCCACCAGCACTTCCTACTTTTCATCTTTTTTTTCCCGTTTCCTTTGAAATACTCATTATCCAGGATAAAAATCCGTCCCAGGTAATTTCAGGATTCAGCTGCACAAAAATGAGAAAAGGAGCCAAAGTATCAGCGGGTAAAGAATGGTTTAATTTAGTAACTAATTTTCTATAAAGTAATTATTTCTTTAAAAACCCGAGATTTGCTCAAGGTATCCCAATTACTTTTTTCATTATGGCTACAGAATGAAGTGCTCGTTTAATTAGTAAACATTTGGCATGCCTTTAAATACGTTTTTAATTACATTAAGGGGACACTGTCAAGGTGTCTTTCATCAATTTTAATAGACCTGGATTTCTTTTTTCCCCTCGCAGTCGGATGCAACTCTTTGGGTTTGATTGGCTGCTCTAGACAAAAACTGGAGAAGCCATTTCCATGGAAAAGATTAAAAAGAGAGGCTCATTTGTAGGTTTGGAGCTGAGCTGTGGTCTCCCTGCCTCCTGTTTCTTAACTTGCTGGCAGCAGGGCTTGTAGCCTCCTTTGCAGCTCTCCTGCAACCTGTGCTACAAACCCAGTGCCAAACCAGCAGCTTTTGCCCCAGAAAAACCCCTCTGTGTGGCTCCCAAGCCCTCCCTGGTGCAGCAGATCCCTGTCCTACAGCCTTACAGCTCGCAGCTGCTCCCAGGAGTAGCGCTTCTAATAAATCACTAGTGCTCTAACTGAGCTTGATGCAAACTCCTGGAGGAAATTCAGTTCTGGGTGAGTCCCCAGGCCCCTCCTTGCCTTTGGATCTGCAGCCTGCTCCTTCCCTGGGCTGTGGGATGCTGCTGGCAGAGGCCAAACTTGATTAACCTGCCAGTGATGGGGTGCTGCTCGTCCCCTGCCCAGCGAGCTGGACGTGCCCGTGGGGTCAGCAGATGATGAATGAGGCTCAGAGCAGCAGCCCAAGCGTGGCAGAGGCTGTTTGTCTGTGTCCCCCCCTTTCTGCCTCGCAGGAGCTGGAGTTTCTGGTCCCTTTTTAGGGACGATTCTCTAATTGAAATGGATGGAAGTTGCTGCAGGCAGAGGCAGCCAGGCTTGAGCAAAAGCTTCCCAGGGTGTCCCCAGAGGAAAAGAAAACAGCAAAACCCACAGTGTGGTGGTGTGTGACACGGGGGCCAGTCCTTCCTGCCCCCTCTAAGCCATGTCTCTGCTCTGCTCCCCAAACCTTTTACAGGCTGAACAAGCAGACTGAGGCACCTCTTGTTTGATTTCTGCTTGTGTTTCAGACATCCTTGCTCTCCTCTGAGGAGAGGGAACTGCAGGGAATGAAAACATCCAGTGTCTTATCTTTAATATCATTGCCTTTCTACTCTGCTGGGTGCTGGCAGGCTTCCCTGTGGCCACATCCTCCTCCAGTATGCTCTGAACACCTCTTCTTGGTTTCCTCCCACCTCTTCTCCTCTACCCTCTCCACCACCTGCCTCTTCCTCCTCCTGCTCTGTCAGCTCCCCACCGTCCTTTGCCTCTCCTGCAGCGACCATCACCCCTTCCCTGTGTGGCTTTCAGTCAAGGCACTGAGTCTTCCTGTCCCTAAAACAGATGGAGATGTGGAGCAAGGGGGAGCTGTGGGGGTGGCTCTTGCCCCTCCCCAGCCTTGGGGAGCAGCAGGAAGGAAGGATCCTGCCTGGCACACCTTGAGCTGCGCAGCAGAGGAGCCATGGCCTTTCATCCGACCCCCTTGCTGGAAGGAATTACTGCGCAGCTTGTCCACCCACCTTCCCTAAAGGGAAGCAATGTCCCTTCCCACATCCCACCTCTGCTCCAGTTTCCAGGGAGACAGCCACTGGGAAAGCAGTGGAAGTGCTGGAGCTGGCAGGAATGCACAGCCCGCGACCAGACAGTGGGTACCCCAAGCGTCCTCTCTGCCCCAGCCTGTATCCCACCCAGCCAGGGGCTGGAGGGACCCCTGGGAGCAGCTCCTGCATTCCTGTGGGGACAACTTTCAGGGCAGAGGGGATGGTGCTGTGGGAACTGAGCCTGTCCCAGGTCCCTCCCTGGGGCCATTGAGCCTCTCTGCTTTGTGAGATCAAGGCCGGGGAGGGCTGCGAGGTGGTGGGTGCAGGAGCAGGGTCAGGCTGTGAGTCAGTGTCCCCTGGGGGTACTGGGGGGTGGATGCTGGAGTGGAGGAGCACAACCCAGCCCTGGGACTGTTGCTGCCCTGGTGCTGCTCCGTGCCCTGTCCCCAGTGCCATGGAGAGCTGAGGTCCCCGAGGTGTAACTTGCCCTCCAGCTCCCCACACCCACCACCGACGGAGATTTCTGGAAGGGAGCGAATTGTGAATAACCACGATCACAGCTTTGCAAGACTTCCATTAAATATGAATGCATGAGAGCGTCTGCATAAATTATTCAAGGTAATCAGCACGGGGGATATTTCCCCGGCAATTTCATGTGGGCTCCCGGAGCTTGATTGTCCCACCCGCGGGGTGTGTGCAATGCCCCCCGCAGCACAAAGGGAAGGTCCTGAGCACCCCAAGTCTCTCAGCTCCTCCTCAGCTTGCCCACTGCTCTCCCCCCTGCCTCGATGTGCTTTCCCCCAGCTCCCAGCGCTATTAACACCTCTAATTAGAGCTGCTTATTGATGTACTGCTGTTTATCTAAGTGCAGCTGATCAAGGCAGGGAAGCCTCCGAGCCGCAGTGAAATCGCACCTCCCTGCAGGCTGCACGCCCAGCACGGCTCTTCCCGGGGCTGGGGGGACAGGGAGAAAAGAATCCAGGCAGGAAAAAAGCCGTGCAGAAGGAGCGTGTGCCTCCTGCCTGGTCTCTGTGCAAGGGCACTCCAGGTACCGGCACTGTCCTCTCTGGTCCTCGCGTGGATGCGCTGCGTGTACCGCACCCCTCGGGACAAGGGTGTGCCTGGTGTCCGTGCCTGGGGTCGGTATCGCCCTGTCAGGAATGCCTTGTGTCAGGAAAACCCCACTGGAACGGTGGGTGCTCCAAGGAGGAGAGGTTTTCTTCTTCTGAAACACCTCCCAGGGGGGTCACCTAGCATCTGGGGAGGGAGGGAGGGATGGGGGGTGAGGGGTTTTATGCTTGCTGCAAGACACCCATGAGCACAGGGGCAGGATCCAAACCCCTGAAATCAGCTGGACACCGGGTTTTACCCCCACAGCTGGGGTGCTGGGGGCCACAATCCTGCTCTCTCCTCCCAGTGCAGGTACTTGGAGGGGGCTGTGTGTTTGCACTCCATAATGCCACCACCCCCTCTTTGAAAGCAATTCCCGGTGCCAAGGCAGTGCTCCAAGGATGTGGCTGCTACTGGGGCAAAGATAAAAAAGGTTTTCTGTAGCACTGTGAGAACACATGCTTGGGCTCTGCCTCCTGCCAGCGGCTGGGCAGGAGGCTCTGCAGTGACCTGTGTGTGCTGAGGTGGCTTTCCTGAGCTCTTCACCGTGTTTTGAACCCAACATCTCCTCCTGGACCACAGGAACTGACAGAACGGTGACACTTGGCTGTAGGACCGAGCACGGGGTGCTGCAGGAGTCAGGATATTGGCTCTGCCTAAGCCCCCTGGCACCTCTAACCATCCCATCCCAGGGACAAGGTAGAGAGGGTGATGTGCTCCAGAAGGGTTTCCCTTCCCCCTTGCCATCGGGTTCTATTAATTCCTCACTCAGTGAAGTCTCTATTAATAATGGCTCGAGGATATGGCTGGGAAGCTGGGTAATGAGATTCTCTACCTGCTGTTCCTGGGCTGCTGTGATTGTGTTTGGAGGACAAAATTCTAGGTGGATTAATTAAAATGGAAAGCAAAAGGAAAGGGGGAAAAAAAAAAAAGGAGAGTTGTTTGAATTATTTACTAGTTTCCAGGAGACAAAGCAGTAATTGCAAGTGTCTTATTGCAGGTGTTTGGAGGGGGGATGCTTCCAGGCAAGGAGCAAAGTCTGGTTATTTACTGGTGTTGGAAGAGATTTATCAATCCTCATGAAGGCCAAGTGCAGGTCTGATTGCTCCTCAGTTTGCTAATTCTGATTTTCTCCTCTTCACTTTGGAAATTCAGGAGAGAAGGGCTCCAAGACAGCTTTGATGTGGGTAAATGTGGGAACAAGCTCTGCCAGCAGCATGCTCTTCCCTCCTGAGTAAGGAAATGTAGAGGTAAGAACCTAAACCATCCTGCCCTGAGGAACTGCCTGTTCTTGTTTGACTTTCCATCCCTGCCAGGGTCCCTCTGGATCACAGGAATGCCTTGTGGTGTCACTTTTTGGATGCCTGTCAGTCCAGGGGGATGCTGAGCCTGAAGCAAGGGCAGGATGGGGACAAGTGCCCTCTGGGGCTGGCTGAGGTCTCATCCCCAAGGGACACATTTGCATCCCTAATCCATGGCTGGATGTGCCCCCAGGGAAACCCACCGTGTGCTGTGTCACAGCTGCCCCACCTACTGGGACCCTCTGTTCCAGCCAGGCTCTGGGAAGAAGGGTTGGTAAAAAATCAGCTGTTAAAACCCCTGTCTTCCTTCACAGACCCTCTTAGCTGATGGATCAGCAGCGTTTTAGGGAATTGCTCCGTGCTTTTACTGTTCTTTGACTCAAGTGCTTCTCCCCTTGATTGCCTCCGTCTGTTTCCTTTCAACCAAAGGCCTCAGGAGTCACCTAATTGATTTCAAAGGGAACAGGACTTACTTCAAATTGAGTTTTGCATTCCTTTCTGCCTCTGTGACAGAGCACCTGGTGGCTCCATCCCCAGCTCCTGCAGCAGTTCACCTTCACTGGCTTGTCTGCTGGAGAAGAACAATAGGAAAAAAAGAAAAATGGAGGAAAAGGGTACAAAAAATTCTGTTCAGCATTATAGGGTGTGATCAATATTCCTTTGTCTCCATACTCAAATCCTATTCAGGTCCTGCTGAGGAGAAACAAGCGGAGCTGTCTCGTTGGAGATGAGAAATTAATCTCTAAAACCAGTAAAGATTTAGGGCAGCGTAATTGCTTTATGGTTTGATACTTAAGACTATTCAAACTTTAAATTTTTAACCCAAGCATCTCAGTCCTTGGCAATGGGGATGGTGTGAGATGAGGAGCAGTGACACCCTGGCATCCTGACAAGAGCCCGTGGTGACACTGTGTGCTGTGGGATGGGGACCCTCAGTGTCCCTCACGGCCCAGTGGTGGAGGGGGAGGTGGGAGAGCTGGGTGCTGCCTGTCCCCAGGAGCATCAGCAGTGAGTAGAGCAGGTGAAGAAGGGTAGGATGGGACAAGTAGGAGCTCTCCAGGAGATGGGAACCAGCCCTACTGTTGGCAAAGCACCTTTGCAAAACCCCTTTCCCTTCCCTGCTGGAAGGAGGGCAGAATTAAATCCCAATCTTTTCCACTGTTGTGGTTTTACAGAGTTTATATGGGAAAGGAGCACATTAGCGGGGAGGTAGATCATTATGTGCTTATATTATCAGCAGTAAAGCAAAGTTGCTTTTAATTCCTAATTCCACCACTGTCTGACACATTTCTTTGTGAGTTTCCTATTCATCTGTATTTTTTTTCCCTGGGTCTCCACTAATAGAAATTGCTTTGTTGTTAAACTCAATTTCACTCTTGACTGGATTGAAATATGCTTATTTCCCTTCTAAAATAATAATAATAAAAATCTAAAATTATTTCCACTCATTGTATGTGAAAAGCGAGCATTTTTCTTCGTCTGGCCTCTCAGGTTTGAACGTCTGAGGGTTTCAGAGGTTTATTTTTTAATGGTCTAATTGCATGATCTCAGCCCATAGCTGGGGGGGGAGGAGTGTTCCATTTGTTGTTTCATGAATTTGAGTAAGTCAGGACAATATATGATTTCCTGGGTGATTTTGGAAATCTTTTGGTGGAGGTGGGGCTGCAACATGAGCCTGCAGAGCTCTGGCTGCCAGCTGGTCTGTACCACCCCTCTGTACCCTTCCTGGCTCCTTCCCTGGGGAAAGCCAGGTGAGAGGAGTGGGAGCTGCCATGGGGCATCCCAGCACTGCATTCCCTGGTGGAGAGCTGGAGCTGTGCTAGCCAAGGGCCAAGAGAAGGAGCAGGATGGGTTTGTGGAGCGTGAAGATGTGTGGCTCCCATCGTGTGTGTCAGCAGGAGCAGAGCTTTGCCTGGGGTACACCAAAGTCTGGGGGGAGCTGAGACAACTCCTCTCCCCTCTGATGGGATGCAAGGGATGGGGTGGGGGACACGTAGACCCTCAGCTCCCCTTGGGCTGTGGCTGCTGGGCTCAGGGACACCCTGCACGTGGGGCTGAGGCAGCAAACTCCTCCCAGACCCCACCAGGAAGGGCTGTGAGCGCCGTGCAACAGCGGCGAGTCTCCTGCAGTAATTAAAAGGCTGGGGAGTTCTTGCTCTTCTGACCCCTGACATGATTTTCTTTAATTACAGCTGAAGCTTGACATGTCTTCTCCCTCTTAATTTGGCTAATGGTGGTGCAAGCCTTCCTTCAGCATCCTGCTGGTACTCCCAACACACGTTGCAGGGGCTGTAAGTGTCCTGCCAGGCTCGCTTTGGGATGCTGATGTGAGCCCTGTGCCCCATGTGCATGTGGGAGCCTGTCAGGGGGGTTATAACCTCTCCCTTCTTCCCAGCCCTGTGGTGCAGCACTTTTCATCTTGAGCTCAAACAACATCTCCACATTGTGCACGCTGATGCCACCAGGTCAGTGAGCTCGTTCAGCTGAGGGACATAGGGGACATAAAATCCACCCAGTGGGATGGATGGAGGGGCACCTGGACACTCCCGGTCTGGGGAGGCAGCACTTGCTGCAGGAGCTCAGGATAACGTGCTAACAAGCCTGGAAGGCTCCTCCAGCCGGATTTTTTTTGCCCTTTCAATGCTAATTCAATGGCTGAGTGTCCTCCTGGGACTGCACCAGGCTGGGAACTGCTGCTCAGCTGAGTGTGACAGCCAGAGAGGGAGGTAAACCTCAACTGGCAGCTCTGAGAAGTCTGCCCAGCAAAGGGGCAGATCCAACCCTCAGGGCTGACTCTTGCCCTGATTTTTTTCCTGCTCCCCTTCCCTGTGGGGGCTCTCTGAGGGATTAGCCTCAAATAACCTCACCCAAAGGGAAGAAGAACGTTCTCTTCCCTTCAGGAGGAATGGCTCAGCATCTTCCACCCTGCCCTTTACACTGGGCTTAGTCCCTTCTTTGTTCCCTGCCTGGACTGAGCTGGGCAGAGCTGCCCACGGAGGGAGCTGTTCTCCCCGAGGGGGTCAGGAGTTCCCCCCCTTAATGCACTGCAGCAATACAAATGCATCTCCATTCTCTGCTGCACAGATCTTCCTCCCTCTTTAATTTTTAATTGCTGCTCTTGTTTCCTCTGAGCATCTCCCTTTGCAGCAGGGCAGCCAAGAGCCCTTTCTGACTGATAAAGCTGGTTCAGGCTTTCCTTTCACCTTTTGTGTTTTCTTGATGAAGGCAGGGTGGTCAGTGGGTTTAATTAACATGGTAAGAAAAATGCACTAGTTTCTTTAACCAAGAAGAGAGAGGGAAATTCAGCTTCCTCACTTCTCTCCAAACACATCATGCTATTGGGAGCTGAGGAGGGATCCTCACCTCGATTATTTTCCTTTGCTCTAAGTGGATTAGCAGCTAATGAAAGTGAAGGATTCACCGTGCTGACAGGCTTGCAAGGGCAAGAGCTTCCCAAATTCCCCATGAGAGGCTGTACTGCCATGGCCCTGTGCTGATGGGAGCTGTCGAGTCTCATGTTTGACACCTGACCTGGCTGTGCACCTCCAGCGGGTACCTGAGCACCAGAACTGTGTCCTGTGCCGTGCTGCCAGCACCATGGGCTGCAGCATCCGTGCTGATCCGAGGGCTGGGACACTCCTGCTGCTCCCCAAGTGCCACGGACAACCCGCTGAGCTCGGAGAATCCAGCCTGGCTTCTGAGGGCTGCAAGCAGCCTCTAACCCTGTACCTGGGGGATGCTGCTGGCTCTGACCTTCAGGTAGTGCAAAAGTGCTGTACTGGCCCCAGGGAAGGAGGGGACAGAGATTGGTGTCTGCTTGGGGTTACCTTGCACCCTTGTTGATACCTCAGCCATGCAGACAGCCCCAGGGACCAGGGATAGCCCCAGGGACCAGGGAATAGCCCCAGGGACCAGGGACCAGCTCCAGGGACTAGAGAACCGCCCTGAGACCCTCACAGTGGGTAAAATACTCCTCAGTATAGTGTCAAGTGCCCTCTCACCACTGGCTTTTAGCATCTTCTGGAGGCTGCAGTCACAGGGACTCTAAGCCCATGGATGAGTCTTCATTACCTGTGAAGCCTTCACTACCTTCACTACCTGCTGGTTCAGTGCTCTGGCAGCAGCAAGGCCACTTGTCAGGTTGCTGCTGGAGAATGTCCCATCAGCCACAGCCCCTCCTGGTTTCTCTTGGTCCCTTTCTGCAGTCTTGGAGAGCTCCTGATTATCAGGGGTGCACAGGTGGCTTCAGAACACTGCCATCCCCTGCCTGCCCTTGGCTCGGTGCTCTCTCCAAACACCAACCTATGAGCGACTTTAGGGCTGTTTTTTGCTGCCCCTGGGAACAGCAGAAAGCAGGGGTGGAGCAGGGCTGCCTGTACCAGCCTTCCAGTGCCTGTGGAAACCCCCAGCACAGTCAAAGTGGCTGGTGATGCTCAGCAGTGAGGGAGGTCAGTACCAGGCTTGGAGCTTTTCCGCCTGGTTGCTACAGAATGGGCAGAGGCGTGAACGCAGTAACTGAGGCTGAGCCAGGGACGGAGAGAAGTTGTTCTCTATCAATAAAAGAGCTCCTTGTCCCCAGCAATGTCCCTTGAGGGGCAGGGAGAAGTTGTGGTGACTAAGTGATCTTATGCCCAGAGCACTCGGGCATTGCAGCTCCTGCAATCAAATTACGTCTCTTATCTCAAGGGCAAGATTGTGTGCGGGGAGAACTTACAGAAGTGGCTTGTCGTAGCACATTACAGCTCAGTGGTTTGCTGTGACTCTCCCCCTCTGGGATCATTATTTTTCCATGAAGACCAAGTAGATTGAGGCTTGAGAGGAGGCTCCAAGAAGAAACTTGGGCAGATCCATCCCCCAGGCTTTGGGAAGCACTGAAGAAGGGTCCCAGGCTGGAGTGGGGAGTCTCTGGAGGGTCCTGGGATGACTTTGGAGCCCTAGCACACGGACATCACTCACCAAAAGCCAACATAAATCCTGACAGTGTGGCTTGTCTGGAGGTGCCCACAGCTGAGCAGTGATGAGTGTCTGTCTGTGCCCTTTGCAGGACTATGACATTTTAAGCTTCATTTCTGGTGGGTTACAACCCACCCTGCATTCATAACCTCTTTTCTCCAGCTTTGGTGATCCAAACCTTTGTGTTCTGCCCAGTGATGTGCCCTCAGGGAGCTTTGGGACTCATGGTAACACAGCTACTCAAGATCAGTTGAAAATTCCCCAGGTCTTTTGCTGGGCCGGGGGTGCAGGGTGAGTCCTGGCTGCCAGAGGATGCTCCGGTGTCAGAGCTGGAACCCCGGCCTGCCCCAGTTACAGGCAGTGCTGTGGAGTGGCTGCCTGGGGCCCGTACTGGAGATGCTCCATGTCCACCTCTGGCTGGGCAGGGGCTCTAACTGGTGGAAAACTGGTTTGTTTTGTGCCAGCTGGCTGCTGAGCCAGTGCTCTCCATTCCCTGCTGCTGCTGAATTCGGAACAACAAACATGCATGTGTGTGTGTGTGTGTGTAGTGTGTGTCTGTGTCTGTGTCGTATAACTTCAGAATATTGATTTTGGGGGTCATTGCTTCTCAGCTGCTGAAGAAGATAATTCACTGCTTTATTACCATCCTTGGATTTTAGATTTATCCCTCTAAACAGACAACGAGCTGGTAGTTAATTAAGCTTTTGTTTCAAGCAGCAGCACAGGGAAAGGGCTGTGTGCTGCAGCACTTCTCAGGGACGAGGGCCCTGGGGGTGCGGTAAATGCCACATTCCCGTCCATGGGGTGATGGATCCTGCATGGATCATTGTGGCAGCAGGTGGGAGCAGCAGAGGTAACTCTGCCTGGCTCCCTGGCCAGCACTGTGAGTGCCATTGCTCCCTTCTGACCCCAGCACCCTGCCAGGATGTGCCTGGAGACTGCCAAGAGCAATTTATGCTTTATTTTTTTTTATTATTTTATTTGATATTGTTTTCCTGGTTGGTGCTGCAGGAGGCCGGATCTCACCCCACAGAATTCATCTCACACTGGATCTCTGGTAGCCCCCTGTTCTGCATTCCCTGGGATGGGATGATATCTTTTCCTCCCGGCCTCTGGGGAAGGCGCAGCTGGCTCCTGGCACACTGGAGGCAGCGATTTGGCTGCTCCATTGACCACTCCATGCAGTGTGTTTATGTGCATTTGGAAGCTTTCCAGCCCCATTGAGCTGAGCTGATCTCGGAATGAAGGGCTCTGCCTCCTGCTGCCAGCTGGAGCTGGGCTCTTGAGGACAGCAAGTAAGGAAACACCACGTTTTAGGTGATTTACAGCTCAGCAGGGGACTAACAGTGTCCTGTCAGAGCAGCAGGAGCTGGAAAGAGAGGGAGCAGTCAGGAGCAGAGAGATCAGGAGTGGCAGGATCTCCACAGCCCTTCATCAGCCTGCTGCTCCTCTCCTTGCCCAGTGACCAGGTGAAGAAAATCGGGTTGTTTTTGCAGAGAAGGCCAGATGCTCCCAACTGCACCTGAAATGGCAAGGACTGAGCACACCAGCTGGATCTGTCCACGCAGTGGCCACATCCATTAGGTCCACACAGGATGGGCTTCAGAGAAGGGTGTCCTTGCCAAGATGTTGGGCTGCCTGTATCAAAGCTCAGGGAGAGCTGACCCGAGGGTTTGGATATAGCTGGCTGCTGTTCCCGAGCCACAGTTCCTGCAAATCCTCAGCCTGTGTGTCCGTCTGCCTCAGCCCACTGTTATCCTGCTCAGACCCAGCGTGGCAATGACTCCTTCCCTGGGGGGGAACACAAAAATCCTTCTGTATTTATGAACCTCTAAAGAATACGGTTTTGCTTCTCACTTCTGCTTGAAGCAAATTTGCTGTTTCATGGGCAGAAAGTGCTGTTTCGTGGTAGATTTCCAGCTGTGGCTGATGATGATGAAGCATATGCTGCCCGGAGCTCTGATGACCGGAGCCCCCCCCTGGTTTCCATCAGGGAGAAGGAAGCAGTGTGAGTGTCTGGGATCCCTGTGGAAATCCGAGTATCACGGCAGCATTTCCTCTTCATCAGCCTCATGGGAAAACACTAGGCCTGTGCACAAGCAAGGGAGCCTGTGGTTAGTTTACATGGAGGGGATTGTTGGAGATGGGAGGGTGTTGAAATTGCTCAGCACTTGAGGGGTAGACTGCTGAGCCATTCCAGGCAGGTGGGGCTGGAGGAATGTTTCTTGCCTTGGGAAGAACAGATGGAGAAGTGCTGGGAAAGACCACGTGAGGAGAGTGCCCCATGACAGGGAAGGCAAAGGGGCAGCTTTCCCTCAGTGCCAGCCTATGCTTTGTGGTGGTGGGCAGAGAGGGACGGCCAGCCATGGGGTCAGCACGGCACGAAGGGGCCCTGTTGGCACCCCCAGATCACAGTCTTCCCCCCCATCCTGTCCTGGAGCCAGATGAGCACAGCAGGAACAGCGTCCTCCTCCCAGCTTTCTGCAGTCCTGTGCCCCCCCTCAGGGTGCTGCATCCCCTCCCTCACCCCTGCTGAGGGGGATGTCTCTAAGCTCTGGGCACACTCGGCTCCTTTAAGTCCCAAGCTTTGGGAGGCTCTTTGTGCCTGTCACCTTTCACGGGAGAGCTGGGAACACCTCTGCTGAGCTCAGCAGCTGCTCCTCCCGCCTCAGCTCTCGGCCCCCTTTGTCTTTCCCAAGGACACCACCCTGGTCCTTTCGGCAGCAACCGGGAATGTCCGGGGACTTTGAGAGGCCACATCATGGGCTGTGACTGTTGCCCCCTGGAAAGAAAAAGAGGGTGATGGGGCTGCAAAGCCGCAGGCTGATGCTGTCAGAGCCAGCATCCAGATCCCCCCATTCCTAAGAAAAGAGGTTTGCCCTGCTCCTCAAGCCCCCAAAAGCGAACACCACCCGCGGGAGTGGCATTTCTGGGTTGACTCCCCTACCCCATTTTGCCAAAAAGGGACATTCCCACCTCCCGAAGTCCCCACGCCGAGGCTCACACCCGCACCGGGATGCGCTCCCCGCGGGAACCCGGCCATCCTCCCCCAAAAACGCCATCCCCTCTCCTCGGGGGGCTGCCGCACCCCCTCTCCGGGCACCCCCCCGGCCCGGGCACCCCCTCCGCGGGGCCAGGTTGCCGCTAGATGGCAGGCGGAGCCCGGCGGAGGCTCCGCGGGGCGGTGCGGGGCGGTGCGGGGCGGAGCGGAGCCGCTGCGCGGGGCTGCGCGGAGCGGCCCGGCCATGGGCTCGGCCGGTGCCGGGCAGGGGCAGGGGTAGGGCGGGCGGGGACGTGCCCCCCACCCGCACCCCGCCATGCGCCCCCGCGGAGCCCCGCGCTCCGCCCGCTGAGCCCCTCGGAGCGTGTCAGGGGGGGTGCGGGGGCCGCCCCCCCCGCTCCCCGCAACTTTGAACGATGATCACAGTCAACGCGGATGGGAAGATAATGGTCAGAAGATGCCTCGTCACCTTGAGACCCTTTAGGTAAAGTTGCTGTGTTTCCTTTCTCTCCCCTGCTCCCGCCTCGCCCGGCTCCTGCGGGTGGGATGCGGGTGGCGGGGCGTGGGGGGCTGCGGCTGGGCGGGGGGTGTTTGTGCGGGGTGGGCGCTCAGGAGGATGCCGGGGGTCCAGGCAGGCTTGCCCGCGGGTCCTGCAGCTCTGGCAGGCTGGCGGCCCCGGGTTCAGCCCTCCCGCCGATGTCTTTGGGGTTATCACCGGGCTGTTCGCCGCTGGCTTTTTTGGTACCGCCCTCAGAGATGCTGGCGCTCGGGGGCATTCCGTTCCTCTGGCTTAAACCTGCTGGTGCCGATGAGGTTTTTGAAGCCCACCCTGAACGGGCAGCGGGGCTGGGGTCGATATCCAAACCTGAACCCCTCCGGCTCCAACACACCCGTACCGACCCACTGCTTTTTTCCCCTTGGTATAACTCCTCGTGTTTGCCTCTATGCATTCGCTTCCCCTCTCCAGTCCCTCCTCTCAGCTTTCTTGCTTCGCTGTAGATGCTCTTGGGTTACTCCCAGGCTGGGGACACATGGGAGACCCTGGTAGTTCCTTGGTTTTTATATGGGCAGAAGCACCAAAAACCCACAGAGGGGATGGTGCTGTGGGAAGCTCGAGGTGGGATCATCCCAGCCTAGCGGTTGCCGCTCCCCGCTGTGTCTGAAGGTCTAGGATCATCAGAGGGATCTGGGTGCTGCCTTTTTCCTTAGCCCAGGCTGCTGCCCAGAGCTGGCAGGGAGGACAGGCTGTGCTTGTGCCGCTCTCTTGCACTCTGGAGGTGCTGACTGCCTCTCCCCAGGAGCTGCCTGGCTCTGCAGTGCTTGCCTGGAGGGATTCCTGCTGCTGGATCCCGCAGCAGTGCCCTGGGGCTGGGGAACTTGGCCAGGGGGTTGTCAGAAAGTGGTGGCAGAGGCCTGAGGGTCCCCACGGCTCAGGTTTGCTCCTAGTGTGGAGTGGGGAAGGATTTTGAGAGAGATGAGAAGGACACACGTGCCCTGGGCTCTTCAGCTGGCTGTTTGCTTTCTTAACTGGGTTTGAAGTCCATAATGAGGAAGTGACTGGCCTGAGCATCCCTGTGCCCTGTGCCCTGGACATCACTCCTGGGGCAGGGAAAACCCGTCTTCAGCAGAGACCTGGAATCAGGGTGGGGGAGCACAGGGAGTGTATCACAGGGTGATCAGGAAGCCCCATTGGAGATGAGGATGTGTGTGGATGAGGGGTCTCTGGTGGCTGGAGGGTCCCTGGTGTCTGCAGCAATGTGGAGGACCTGCACCAGCCTGCCTGTGTGCCCTGGGCTGGCTTCTACTCTCAAACCAGTACAGACCAGTATCAGTTCCATGAGAACCAGCAGGGTTGCCTTTGTTAACCATCAGGCTTTCCCTGTGTAAGAGGAGAAATTCCCAGGACCTTCTCTTAGCTGTCCCAGAATGGCCAGGACCTCTGCACCTCCTCCACGCTGCTGTCATGGTGAGTGTGACCCCCCATGCCACAGTCCTGTGTCACCTTGCTCCCAGCTCCGCGTGGGCGAGGGTGGCACTGCCCTGCTCCTGGCACAAATCAGCACCCCCTGCCCTAAAATCAGCACCCACGTTCTCAGCTGATGTGGATCACCTACAGGAGTGGGAGTAGATTGTGACAGTCAGGATGTAGATCGGTTCCTTGTTGCTGGCTGGGCAAAGCCTGGCTGCTCCAGGGAATCCCGGGCTGCGATCCCCTGCCTGGTGTAGACTCCTGGCAGCCCTGCCTGTCGTCAAACAGCGAACAGGAAACCTGATCCTTTGCACCACAACATTTCATTAACCACCCTCCAGACACGCTTAGCAAAGCAATGCAAAGCCCTGAGCTGTGAGAGCTCCTGCAGCAAAGGAGAAGAGGGAGCACATCTTTCCGTGCGTGTTTCACAGTGCCAGATTTAGTCACGAATTCACTGTGGAGCCCTGGTCCAGCTCACCCAGCTCTTGGCTTTGTAGAACCTGGGGAGTTCAGGCAAGTTTGCTAGCTGGAAACCAAAGCTGGGCTTTCCATCTGATATAACATTGGTCAGTAAGAGGGTTCGCTCTGGTCCCCTTTGTGGAAGATGATGCCCACGGCTGAGCATCAGTTCAGCAGAGCTGTGATGGTGTTGGGCTCTGAGCAAAAAAAGGTTTGCAGGAGAAGGATCATCTTTTATTAACTTGCCTGCTGCTGCTGGTAGGAATGGTGGCTCAGCCTCTGGGCTTAAGAGACTTGGGTGTTGAAAACTTGTCTAATAAAAGATGTTACCTGTTCTCCTTAGCCCTTGTTTTCCCCTGTGCATCTGTGTAATATTCTTCCTGTGGGTCCCAGCTGGGTGATGCAGCACTGTGGGCACAGTCCCAGTGTCACAGCCCTGTCCTGCTGGGTACTGCTGGCCTTCCTCCCCCCACTGCCCCACAGCTCAATGCTCAGACCCTCCTGGTCACATCCGTGGGCCAGAATCTGCCACGACTGGGGCATCACTTCCAATTTTCACTAAAGACTCAGGGAATTTGGCTTCCTTCTGTTTTGGCACCAAGCCAGAGCCCAGAACTGTGAACATTTCAGTTTGGGGAGGATGTGGAGAGGGACTTGGCACCAGAACTGTGCATGGGAGATGAATTAAACGTGATGTGGGATGACAGGCAAAGCCAGCATGCAGGATAGATGTTACTTGTTCATTGGAGCTCCATAGTCTTCAGGGAGTCAGACTTGATTTTGGGGCAGAGGACTCAGTGCCTTTGGACAATTTGGAATATCTGGGGACTGGTGTATTTTACCTGTTTCATGGTATTTGTTTCTGCATGTAGAGTCTCAGTTCAGGCTTGGCCAAGCATTTTAAATCATCTGGAGAAAATCAGCAGAAGTAAAAGAGATGGGGTCCTCAGGCTGAGAGCCCATCTCTGCACCCTCCCTGCTCCCTGGAGAACTGGATCCACTTCTCTCCCAAACACAGCCATTCAAGTTAGGCTTTTACCCTTCTTTTTTTTTCTAGGGAGAAAGCGTCTTGCATCTCCCCTACTCTCTCTGTAATCCAGTCAAAATGAAAAAGGTTTTGTTTCCTAGTGAGGTAGTAGAGCACCTTTATACCTTTTTCTTCCCTTCCCCTTTTTGTTTTCTCCCCCTTTTGCTTCCCTTCCCCTCTTTCTTTCTGCTTGGTGTTTAACCACCACTCCTTGCCAGAGTATAATTACGAAGATTAAAAAGCGTAAACAAGGTCTTGCATAATGATGAAGATACTGTCAATAGGAGGGGTGAGAGCAAAGAACAAGATCAGATCTGAGTATTTAATCAGGTGATGCTTTGTTAAAATGTCCCTTGAGGGAGGGGGCAGCTGGACGAGGCTTGGGTGGGTTTTATACCATGATGTCCCAGGGCATTGCTGGGCTCTGACCTCCTTCAGCTTGTTTCTTCTCCTCTGTGCTGTTGTCCTGTCCTGCCAGGGAAGAGCCACGGCAGGCAGTGGCCCCCCTCTGCTTCTCTAAGGACAAATTCAGCCCTCCAAAGCCAAGCTGGGTGCTGCAAACCCCTCTATCGTGTTCCTGAGAGCCTTTTCCAGACCCAGCAGTGCGCTGTGTGGCTGGGAACAGGGTGTGATAATGGGGATGCTCTAATGTCCCCAGATCACCCCCTCTCCGAGCTATTTATGGGACACCACGTTGCTTTGCAGCATCAGGGATGCTCTGCTGCCTCCACAATCACCTCCCTGCTGGAGCTGGACCACAGCTCTT
Organism: Lophotriccus pileatus; assembly: GCA_035583135.1. Lineage (NCBI taxonomy): Eukaryota > Metazoa > Chordata > Aves > Passeriformes > Tyrannidae > Lophotriccus > Lophotriccus pileatus. The sequence continues at coordinate 7,363,807 of JAWWES010000042.1, forward strand.
TGGAAACCCTTCTCTGAGGTTTTGGGATCGGGGCTGAGGGCTGTGGTTATCTCTGTGTGCAGATGCTGCAGCTCGATGGTTTATCAGCGTCTGCTGGGGAGGGATGGCTGTGCTCCATTAGTTACTGCTTGTAGGGCACTCCAGCCATGCCTGTAGGCAGGCCTTTAGGGATGGCAGTCTGGATTAGCAGAGACTTATGTAGCTTGTTTAAACTGCTTTCCACCCTTCCAGGGCAGGCTCACTCAGAAATAAAAGGGACCTGAGCTGCCTCACTCCTGAGTGCCTGCACAGGAGCGTCAGGCAGTTTTAGGGATGCACTTGAGCATCCCTTTCTCCCGGGTGGGTCAGATCTCCCGGCCTGGCTGTCAGGGAGTGTCTGTGCTGGTGCTGAGCGTGCTGCTGTCAGAGCTTGTTAATGCTGAGGAGCCCAGGGTGTTGCTTTTTCTCTTGGTTAGGTGAGAAGGGGGTGGGGAGCTGCCCAGTGCTGGTCCCCCAGAGCCCGTGGCCAGGTGCTCCTGATCTGCTGGGGATGGGGCAAGGCTGATCCATGGGAGCAGGGGGATGGACTGGGGTTAGGTGTTTGCTGTGAGCAAGGCTGATCCTCCTCAGAGCAGGCAGAGGAAACCCTTTGTTCTTGCCCTGCCACTTCCAACTCTGTGTGTTATCTGTGTGGCAGCAGCGTCGGAGCCGGTGGGATGGAGGTAGGGAGCTCGTGGGGTCCTGTGGAGGTGCCACGTCCTGCCCAGGAGTCTTTCCAGGCAAGAAAACCCTGGAAATGCTGTGCTGGGACAGTAGGGAGCAGCCCTGGGAGCTCCTCCAGTAGATCTCCCTGGGGAAGCCCAGTCCTTCTGGAGCTGCTTGACCCTGTACTTCAGCTCTCCACAGCATCTCCTGTCGCTAACAAGGGCTTTGAAGCAGGTCGCTTTATTTGCCAGCCCTTTTCAGCAGCAGATAATTGCCGTGCTGGTGCGTTGTAGCTCAGAGTTGGTGGCTGGTTCCTAATCCTCTGCCTTTTAACTGTGTAGTAATGCTCAGGTGGGGGGCTCCTATGCAAGGCTTTCTCTGGGAAAGCCCGGTTTGGGTGTTGGGTGGCTGTGCTGTGGGTCTGTGTGCTCAGCTCCCGAGCCCTGTGGATAATGCTGCGAGCTCGTAAAGGAGAGTTGCTGGTTCCTGTCCACCATGGTTTGCTTCCCTTTGGCTCAGGGATGCTGGGAGGAAGCAATGCCAGTGGCCACCCTAAGGTCTTCCTCAGCTCCCTGTCCCACATGTGATTTATTTGTCAGACGACAAACCTGTAGTTTCACAGGGCCACCTGGCAGATGTCTTTTTTCCTTCACCTTCTTGAAATTTTCCCTGGGTTTGGTGGCTGAGATCCCTGGCACAGCGTGGCTCTGGGAGCTGTTGTACATGGCAGCTGGCAGTGGCTCTGCCAGGGCTTTTCCCGTGTGTCTGTTGGAGGATCCTGCACCTCCACGGAGCCTCGGAGATGACGGCAGCATCTCTGAGCAGTGGAAGGAGGCCAGGCATCCATCCCTTGGCGCAGTGTGCTCTGCTTTATGCTCCCTGGTGCACAATAACCCTCCTGCTGGCACAGAGCTCTTGCCTTCAGCCTTTTAACTCTCCAAAAAGTTACTGGCCTGAGCAGGAGCGGTATTGAGAGCTTCTCGTGCAGCTGGAGGTGACGGCGAGCTCGGGTGGGGGTGACGTGCAGGGTGACGTCCTGCCCGGTGTGTCCCTGTGGGAGCTGCTTTCCTGCCAGCCCAGAAGAACAAAGCAGTGATGGGATGGTCCCAGGCCACGTGTGTGCTTCCAGTGCAGGTCCCTCCTTGTGCCCCCTGTGCACAGGGCTGCCCGTGCTGCACACACCGAGCCAGACACAAAGGCCAATGACGGTGGCCTAGTTACAGGGCAACAAAAGATCTTAAAGGAAAAAAAAGGTTTGGTTTTTTTTTTTTTTGATCCTTTTTGGGAGGAAGGGAAGGTACAAGGCCTTTCTTTACTTTGGACTCTCCCAGGAGGAGCCATGGGTATTGTTCATTGTTGTGGTTCCTGCGGTCGAGGTTGTAGGGCTGGATCTAGTGGAGCATTGTGCAGGCAGTCTGTGGTCTGGCTCAGTTTCCTCCATTCCCCCTTCAGGGCCTGCCTGTCAAGGGAAGGCTTCAGGGATTTCAGAGGGTGTTCTCAGGCAAAATCTGCCTGCTCAGTGCCAGGTTTGGGCAGAAGCCCCCTGGGGCTCTTATGAAGCCCATGTGCATCTGGCCGTGGTTGGGGTGAGGTGCTGGTGTGCTCTCGTGGGACTGGGGCTGCAGAGACGCTCCTTGCCTGTGCTGAATGGAGTGACCCGTGGGGATGGAGCAGTTGGGAAGTTGGGATGGTCCCAGACACCCCAAAACAAAGTGGCTCCTGCTGCTGTGCAGAGGGGTTACCCCAGGGGCGGAGGGGTGGTGGAGCTGCCCCAGGAGTGAGCTGGTTCCTCATCACACCTCCAGCTCTGCTTTGTCTCCCGCAGGATTTTCGTGCTGGGCATTGGATTTTTTACCCTGTGCTTCCTGATGACTTCTCTGGGAGGGCAGTTCTCAGCCAAGCGCCTGGGGGACTCGCCCTTCACCATCCGGAACGAAGGTAAGCGCAGCTCCATGTCCGTCCTGTCCCGTGGGATGCTCCATGGCCCTCATGGGTGTGGTGCCAAGGATGCAGGAGGATGGTGCTTGGATCCCCCGTTCCCACGGGTCCCTCCTAGCCCGCTTCAGCATGGCTCAAGGTCCTGTTGGCCCTTCTTGCTGTGGTGTGTGGGGCTCTTTTTTGTGTCTAAAACCCGGCTGTGTTCACATCCAGAGGTGTGACACAGTGGGGACAAGTGCTGGAGTGTGGGTACTGACCCTGGCTCGCAGCAGAGGGGTGGGGAAGCAGTAGGATTAGACCTTCAGCTGGCAGCAGTGTGGGTTGCATGGGCTGCAACTGGTCTGACGGGGAGGATTTGGCTCAGGTGCTCCGAGGGGTCAGTGGTTTTGAGCAGTTTTGGTCTGCAGGGAGTGGAAATTGTTTCTTAGGGAAGGGAAAATGAAAGGGCCTTTGTGGTTTCGTGGATCTACCAAAACATAGAAGAGAATAGTCCAATTTTTAGCAAGTGTGTGTTCTGTTACATTTTTTAAAACACCTCTTTTGGTGAGACGTGAAGTCAGCTCAGCAGACAGCTTCTGTGGTGAGAGGGTCATGTCCTGCCCTTGCTCTGGGAGGATGCTGCTGCAGGAATTTAGCTTCTCCCTGACTTTTCCTCTGTGATTCCGGTCAACTGAACTCAGAGGGAAATTCCCAGCTTGAACTCTGCTGAGCAGGGCGAGACAGGCTTGGTTAGGCCAGGCTTGGTTAGGCCACCACGGTCTTCTCTTCCTCTCTACCAAAAGCATGGAGGGATCTGAGCTCCACAGCCTCACCTGGAATGTGATTTTGGGACATTAAATCCTTTCCTTTTGGTGCTGGAAGAAGTGCTGATTGCTTCCTTACAGGAGTAGAAGACTGAAGTGGTGGTTTCCAGAAGCTGGATGGTGCTTGTTGAACTGCTTAGTTTACTTTCAGAGAGGTGAATGGGCAGCTGGTTTGTGTTCTCCCTATGGATGGCTGGTGTTCTTCCCCCTCTGCTCCCCTAATCCCATCACCAGCTCCATTAAACCCCATCTCCAAGGGATTGATGTTTTCCTGGTCACCAGTTTGAAGTTAAAGGTGTCACTGTTACAGCCGCCCTCTGTCCCAGGAGAGCTCCAGTGTCCCCACGGAGTTTGCAGAGAACTAGAAGAAAGGCAAAGAGGGTCTGATTAACTGTGGGATCAGCATAGCTGAGAGGTGGCACAGGATGCCTTGGGAAAATAAAGTTTTCCCATCTTTATTCTTGTCATCAGTTTAACCCAGACCTTTGAGTGCACTGATTCCATCCTTGCCTGGGTCTCATTTGCTGGGTACAATGTCAGAGCAGTGCTGGAGCTGGATCACAAGAAACCTCCTTTTTTAGTCTCTCACCTTTGAGTTTTCCAGGCTTACTGCTCCAGCTGGTTAAATCAAGGTGTGTAAAAGGGTTCACCTTCTTGCATTGAGCCCACCAGCTCTGCTGAGGGCTGTGAGCACCAGCCTGGCTGGTCGGGGGAGATGCTGCTTTGCTCTGAGGTGGTGCAGGTTGAATGTTGCTTCTGGTAACGCCTGGTTGGTCTCATTTAAAGAAAAGAAAAGAAATAAATCCTGATCTAGGTCCTCTAATTTTTCAAGGTTTTGGTCTCTTAGGTTTCTAACTGGCTAAGGCAAGTCCTGCTTTGTTAGAAAGCTCAAAAATTCAATGTAAACCCAATTTTTTTTCCCTTTATTCTGTGGATTTGCCAAGCAAAGCATTGCTTCCAGATAAATTGCTGCACATTTGGCTGTTGCTGTGTTTCTTACTGGGGAAGATACTACTCATTCATGGTCTCACACACAGTTTTTGAACACAAAGCATCCTCTCTCCTGTCTCTGGAGGAAGAACGCCAAATTGGAGGAGGGTTATATTCTTTGTGCCCAGGACTTGGCAGGTGCAACCTGAGAGGTTTTTTTCCAGCTCTTCAACACCGGGTTCAGCCTTTCCTGTGACACTGGTACGTGGGGACTGGCTGTCCCACAGGGGGATGCGGAGATCACATGGAGGAGGGTGGGAATGCACATCCAAGCCAGGGGGATGGGAAAAAATGGATATGCTGCTTATTAGCTCTGTGAAGTCTCAAAAGGTCTGTTTGAATAATAAACTGGCATTTAATTAACATGTGTTGTGGATCCCAAGGAAACCCAGGAAATATTCCTGGTGGTTCCTGCGGCTGTTAAATGCACAGTGCTGGGCTGAGAGCGAGCTCAGAGGAGCAGGTTAATTTTGCTGGACTGATCAGCCCTTGGTGTGAGGAGTGGTGGGAATTGGGCTGGTGTTCCCACAGACCTGGACAGGTTCATGGCTGATGGCTTTGGAGGAATTCCTGGGTGTGGCCTCACGTTTGCCATGGCCAGGCTTGAGTATCTCTTGGGACTGGGGCCTCGGTGGGGAAGGAGCCTGATCCCTGCTGCTGTTCCCTGCTCCACCTGGGCTCATGGAAGCACTGGGTTTATGGGCCCTTCTGAGCATTATTCATTAGCTGCTGGATGTTGCAGGGAAGCTGGCAGCATCCCCTCCCAGGCACTCTGAGGTGGGCTGCTCTGCCAGCAGAGCTGGTGTCCTTAGCAGGGTGTGCTTGTGGCTGGTGACTGTCAGGTCCTGTGATCCTTCCTGGGGCCGATCCCAGCTTTTATGGCTGGTTGTGCTGCTTGTTGTTTCCACGTGTCCTGCCAAGCTCAGCAGTGATGCTGTGCAGGGGAAGTTGCCCCTGTGCTTCAGTGCCTGCAGAGTAGCAGGAGGTGTCAAAAAATACTTGCTTAAAAATCATTTGCGTACGAGTGATCCTTTGTGTTGTGGGTAAATGCTAAAGCTCACGGTCCAGTTTAGGCTGGGGCTGTTCCTGTTTCTCCCTGGGTGTCGGGACCAGCCCAACCCTGAACCTCAGATATTACAATCCAAGGGGAAACATGAAAATACCCCCGTGCCCTGCCCAGAGCTTTCTTGGCTTCTGAGCTGCGTGAGCAGCCGATCATAACCAAAATAAAGATAGATGTGAGGCAGGAGCATGAGAAAGAGTAATAGATAATGTCACAGTCCAAAAGTTAATCCTGTTTAAATCTTGATTTTTTTGTATGTGAATCCCTTTCTTGGCGGTTGTCCCCAAAAGCCAAGTTCCTCAGTGTGTGCCAGAAATCATTCCTCAGATGGATTCTCTGCTTGCTGATTCGATGCAGCAGAGGCTTTGCATCTTGACAATAAATAAAAAAAACCCTTCTGAAATGCAAGTTATTTTATCCTAATCCGCTGCTGTCAAGTAAACACAGACAAAGGTTCCTTTGTTTTGAAATGGCCACTGAGAGAATTTGTTCTGCAAACAAAGATGTAGATAAAAAAGGGAACAGATAGGTCTATGAATTTTGAATGTGGGAGATGTTTTGGGAAGGACTCTGGACTCAAGACGTTGAGGTTTTTGTGCCCTCTTCTCTCCTGCTCTTTGGAATTAAGAGATGTTTTGGTGTTTCTTTTTTTTTTTCCCCAGGCATCTTTCTTGGGGTTAAGGGGCAGGGTGCTGATCCTGAAAAAGTACCAAAATCTGTAATCCTGGTGCTGGCAGTGCAGCCAGGAAGGATTTGGCAGTGGTCCCCCTGCCCGTGGCCGTACCCCAGGCTGGATTTAGTGGGGTTGTGCATCCTGCTGGTGGAGTTTTCCGCTGCAGGGGATTAGCAGAGGAAAACAGGTTATTAAGTGTTAAAACGCTGTTAGATGTGGCTGGAATATTGCCTGGAACGGCTGTAGCTTGTTCAAAAAATCAAAAGCTTCTGGATTCCTCTTGCTGTTGGTTCCTGTATGGTTGGGTATGAGGGGCTGGAGGGATTTGCTGCAGACCCAGGGGGTGTGTGGGACGGGTCCTGATATCCCGAATTGGCTGGAGCTGAGCTCTGCCTCCCTCTGGGCTTCTGATTCTTGCCAGAGGGGGTCTGGGTTAATTTCAGCTGACCTTGGTGGTGCTTTGGTACAGGGGCTTTGAGAGACAGAAGTGTTTGGGGTCTGTGAGAACTGCAGCAGCAGTTCTCATGCAGAAGTCCTTGAATCCTGATGCCTTTGGGAAGTGGTGGTTTGCTGAGCGACTGGAGTTGTGTGTTTACTGTCTTTTTAACCTGTTTTCAAGTGTTTTCCTGCTTCTCAGCTTGAGAGCTCAGCACCTGCCTTTTTCCACCCCAAAACAAGCTTCCCAGCAGCATCTCCAGCTGTTTTCCTGTCAGTGACCACAGCCGGGCTCCTGCATTGTGTTTCCTCAACGGCCTTGGAAAAGGGATCAGTGGGGATGGGATGAAGGAAGGACAGGTGTGGTGGAGAACTGATTTTCTGGAAAATATAAGCAAGCAGGGGTGAAGCACATCCTCTGCCAGGCTGTTGCACCTTTTCCTAGGTTGCCAAGATGTCTTTTGGGGTTTGATCTCCTCAGGGCTGCAGGATATGGACCCTGATGGGATAATAACCAGTTTATGGACTAGGACAGGGGGTTTCCTATTCCTAAACCACTGGGACTTTCTGCAGCAGGGCAAAGGTAACTTGACCTGGAATCTGTCTGGTGGTGGCCAGTGCAGCAGAGAACAACTGCTGAGAACACCTTCTGCTGCAAAAAACCTCTGAGACTTGGTCATTCCTGTTAATTTTCGAGAGAATAGAAAAAAATCTGGAAAAGCTGTGGAGAAAATCTGCTAGGGAAGCCTCCCTTACTGGCTTGGGGTGTCTTGTCCTGCATGCAGACTGTGGGGAAACTGAGCACTGCAGGTTCCTTGGGGTGTCAGGGTGGCTCTGGTTTGCCATGTTGGGCTATCAGGAGAGGTCCAGAGACAGCAGCCAAGGCATGTTGTGCTGGAAATGGTGTTTAACATTTGAACAGGCAGAAATCCTGCCCTGTTCTGCCCAAACCCAGCACTCCTACTGTATTCCAGCTACTGGGGAGCTCTGCCTCTCCTGCAGCTGATGCTTGCTCCAGTTCCTGGAATCTCACCTGCTTAAAGCGATTTCTTCCATCAGTGAACACAGGAGAGGTGAGGGGGAGACAGTTCAGGTCTGTGCAGCACAGCTGAGTGCTCTGTTGTTTGTGCCTCTTGTTTCTCTCCAGAGCAGGGATGTTGGTGCAGGGGTGGGAATTGTGCTGCAGAAGATAATGTTGAAAGTTGCTCAGGGTTTTGTAGGGCATCCTCACTGTTTCAGAGCTGTACTACTGTGAAGCAACAGGATCTCATGTTATTTCAAACCCTTGAATTGCTCCCCGAGGAGTGGAGCAAAGAGGCCAAACAGAAGTGTGGGAACCTGCATGATCTCCTCAGAGGGGTCCTTTTCTCCTGTTCCGGTCTCTGCTGCTTTCTCTTGTGCTCCAGCAGCATCCCAGCTGGGTGGACATGGACAGGTAACATTGACATTTGTTCTCACAGACGATGCAGAAAGGTCAAGCTTGGATTTGCCAGTGCTCGGAGTGAGCTTGAAAAACTCCCTGTCCTCCCTCACAGTCAGCTGTGCTGGGAGAGGAGGAGGAGGAGGAGGTCTGTGTCCATGATCCTGACCTGCTGTGTATCCTCTCTTCATGAGGGATGACAGCAGAGGAGGGGACAGCTTGGCTGGGCTCTGTCCTGGCTGCAGTGAGATGCTGCTCAGCCTGAAGGAGCTTTAGAGCAAAATGCACATGTGATCACCCTCCCATCCCAGTTCCCTCTCTCTTGGGAAAGGTAATTTCAGGACCCATTTGCAAACTTGGGTCGCTGCCATTTGTGACAGATCCCAGCCTGCTTCTCTCCAGAGCACACACTTTTTGCAGGAGCTTGAGTTGGGCAAAATACCCAAAAGTTGCTTTGTGGCTTTAAAAATCCCTTTTCTTACCTGACCTGGCTGGAGAGAGCACCCAGGAGCGAGGGCTTCGACTGCTCCTTCCTCGAGACATGGTGCACAGATGTGTAATTCCAGGGATGCTCCTGTTCCCTTTGCTTTCAAAAAGCTGTGTGAGTTATAAATTTATCTTGCAGCCTTTAATGCACAGCGAAGGTGACAGGAGAACCAGTTGTGAAGGCTCGTGTAAGCAATTGACAGTGACGGGGGGCACAGGCAGAGGAGGGAGGGAGCCGGGCAGACTCTGCTCAGCAAACTCGGTGCTAATTATTCCCAGTTTCTTCCTGAGTGAGTTATAACCCTCTCCCAGGCTGCCTGTGTCATGTTTTGATGTTGTCTGCTGATCAGCCCTGGGTAGCTGCAGCTTGTCAGGATCAGTGGGTGCTGGAGCGTGTCTCGCCGGATGGTGCTGGATGCCGGTCCAGGCAGGGGGATGAGGCTTCTCTCAGGATCTGAATCCAGAATTTGATTGTGCAAAAATCTCTCCAAAGGCAGCAGGGGTTTCCCCTCTCTGATCACCTCTTCCTGCAGTGCCTGTGGGGCTGTTATCCAGACCATTTTCCCAGGTCCCCATGGAAAGGGTGTGGTCAGTGGGTGTGTGTCACCTCCTTGGCACCAGCTGGAAGATGCAGAACCTGCATGTCCCCAATGCTTCATTTTTCTGTTGCTGCATCCAGAGCTGGATTAGAGTCTCCTGTGGGTGCCAGCCAGGGGGAACCCATGGGGAGGAGTGTGCTGGGCAGCTCTTCAGTGCCGGGGGCTCGTTTCCAGCCTCGCTGCATCCATCCCTTCCAAAGCTGCTCCGAGCCACTTTGTGGGCTGGAGCAGCCAGCTGATGCTATGAGAAGGTGCCTGGTTGGTGCCAAGTGGAGGTGGTTGGTTCTGGGAGGATCTCCTTGGTGAGAAGCTGTGCTGGGGGGCTGATGGGCTTTTGATTTTTCCTGAGGAAGCGAGGGTAACTGTCTGTCAGCTCCTGCTGCTTGGCACTGTTCTCCCCCTTGTTGTCCAAGCATTGGTGGGCAGAAGAGAGTTAATGGAGAACCCAGATGCAGGGTGAGGGCTTTCTGCTTCGAGCACTGCCTTTTGCCAGCTCCTGCTGGATGCTTGGTTGCTCCAAGAGCTCTTTTAAGTGGGCAGCACAGCTCCCATGAGTGCCATTGGTTTCACTGTGCTGGGGTTGCACCCCCAGGGCCAACACAGGGATGTCCTTAGCCTGCATTTAGGAGCAGACCATTGTTTTGTTTGGGTGGAGAAAGTGGGGGTTGATAAAAAACGTGTGTCCTCTCCTGCTTCTGCTGGTGTCCCCCCTCAGAACGTGCACCGAGCTCCCATCCCCAACCCACGCTTGGAAAGGGAGTTACAAATGGAAGTGTTAAACTTTACTGCTCTTACTAAATTGCTGTTGCAGGCAGGGAAATGATTGCTGTCAAAATAAGGAAAGTAAAGGCATCTGCGGGGGTTACTGCCCACTTCTGTGGGAATATGCTGGGGGAGCAAAATGCATATGGAGGGGGTGGTAAAAAGAAGTGTCAGGGCTGCTGTTTCAGTGGTTAAGACTGAACCCACCCTGGGAACATTTCTCTTACTGAAGAAGTGCCTATTTGGTAGAATTGCTGCTCAGAATTTGATGCCTGCAGGCTTAAAGAGAAGAAAAAAATTATATCACCAATCCTACTGGATGGTGGGAGTGTAAATTCCTGTGTTTGGGGGAGCAGAGGTGAAGACCTCGGTGCAGGGATGTGCACTGGTCCCTTCCCTGCTGTCCCCACATCCAAGGAGGCAGGAACAGCATCCTGCTGCCCTAGCACTCTGTTATCTCCGTAAGCAGCGACTCCCAGGGAATGATTAAATCAATTAATTGATTTTCTATAGCTCATAAGGAAGTCAGATGGCATTTTCATCAATGCATGATGAGCCAACACCCCACCATGGCCAGGAGGAATGTTAATGGCTCTTTATGCTTTTATTACCCCTCCTCACTCCTAAATCAAAATTCATCTGGAGCCTGGGAGGCAGCAGGTACTTCAGAAAATAAAACTAGCACAGTGGGAACCATAGCAGCCTCTGTAAAAGCTGGGTTTTCCCACTGATTTATTTGTTTCTCTGGCTTAAATGAGAGTCCAGGGCTCGGTTCAGCTCGAGCAGAGATTAGCTGAGGCTCATCCTGAGGGCTCTGCCTGAGGCTGCTGCCCCACTCCGCTGCTGCTGGAAGGATCCAGCCACTGGGCTCCGTGGAGATGGATGGCTTTGGAGGAAGGGCATGATTTATTAGCCCCTGGAAGCAAGGTGGCAGGATGCCCAGCACTGTTTGGCCAATATTTTTGGCTGAAGGAGGAATGGTAATCATTTTGGAAATGTTCAATGGGTTGAGTTCTGCTGTTCCTGAAGCAGAAGGTTTTCGGGACAGCTGTAAATGTGGCTGTGGGCTCGAGTGCTGGATGTGCAGAGCTGGAGGGGTGATGCTGGTGCTGAGCTTCCTGAAGCCTTCCTCTGGCTGCTTTTGGGGTGTGCAAATGCCAGTTCAAATCCTTCCTTTCATGCAGTTCTTGGGGCGTTGGCTCCCAGTTTTCTCTGGATCAGCAATGGGGGCTGTTAGGAGAAGAACAGGTTGAGTCAGTGCTGATGCCCTTGTAGAGAAGCCTCTCTTGTAAAGACCAAGAACCCAGATGAAAGTTGGTCCCTGTCCTGTGGGACCAGTGTGTGCTGCTCCTCACCTGGAATTGGGGGTCCCAGCTACAAAACCAGGGTCTGGTTTTGCCTCTGGTGTGCCAACAGCATCCAGCCCAGTGTGGGCTCCAGCCGTGCCCCAGCAGCTCCCGTGTCCTCTGGGCTTTGCTCCAGCACCTGCCCTTGATCCATCCCTGCTCTGGAGCCCCTGTGTTTTAGGAAGCAATTTAAAATCGATGTTAATCTTGTAATTTGGAAGCCTCTCCTGCAGCGTGAGGTGTTTGAAGCACTGCAGAAAAGCTTAAAATGCAGTTTAAAATAGTGCTGGCTGGCAATAGAGAAGCAACTAAAAATTCCCTGCTGCTACTTTTTAAAAGTTAAAGGGGGATGAAAAAGGAGGAAAAAAAGATGGGCTAAAAAAAATATTAAATGAAAACTGAGCTGCAGCTTGTGCTGAGGTTGTGTGTATTCATCTCCTCTTCCCCAACTCCCCCAGCCCATCTCCTGGGGCTTCTGGGGAGAGGAGAAGATGATCCTGTGGGACTGTCCCATGTCCCAGAGGCAACACCAGGAGTCTGGTGTGTGTGGGGAGGTAAGAAGTAGTAAAAGGTGGGGGAAACAACCCTGTGCTCTCCTTTGCAGCAAAGAAACGCTCCTGGCTGGGAGTGTAAGTGTCTGTTTGTATTGCTTTGTGCCTTTTCTTATTTGTATGGCAATAGGGAGAGAAAGTGTTTGGGTGGAGATGGAGCTGCAGGCTGCTCCTACAAGTTTTTCCTTTCAGATGCTGGAACAGTGGGAGCTGGTTGGGTACAGAAGCATCAGGAGCCCCTTCTGCAGGCTCAGCTTGGGGTCCCACAGCTGAAGGGCTGCCCCGAGGGAGGAAGGAGACCCCAGACCCAGCAGGGTTGGTACAGGAACACTGGGCTGGCACCGCTTTCCACACTCTGTGCAGGCTTGAAGAAGGCTGGTAGGACCTTGAGGGGAGACTGAGGTGTGTTCAGGACCTCTCTGATTTCCTCCTACCAACCTCCTCCATGAAACCTTGTGGGGTATCGTCCTCCTGTGCAGCATCACCTTGTGGGGAGAACCTGCAGCCTGCTGGGCTGGGGGAGGCTGAGGCTTTCAAAAGGAGCTAAACCCCCTCAGGAGCACAAAAACAGCACTTTGGGGGCATGATCCTTTTAGCCACTTGGACTGATTCAAACCTGCTTGCCCTGTGGGAGGGGAAGGGAGGTACAGCTACACGGCTCCGTGTGTGCCTCCAGGTCTGTGGCAGCTCCTGGTGCTTTTTTCCACTGGGGCACTGGCTAAGCAGGTCTGTGTGTTCTCTGTAGAAATTAATAGTAGTTTAATGGCAGATGTGGGTGGATTTGCTGGTGGCAGCAACTGGCTGGGAGCCCGTGCTGGTTAGTGGATGCCCTTGAGGGGTACAGCCACCCAGTGGGACCTCGTCCATCCCTGGAGCAGCTTCCCCTAAGGGATGGAAATGGAAAGTGGCCATCGCTGCCAGCCTGAGCCTGGCCTTGGGCTTTCTTGTTTCCAGTTAGTGCTGGGTCTGTGGGCTGTGATTGTAATGGATTATGTGTCAGGGTTAGCCCTTGGCTAGTTGGCTGTTTGGTCTTTTAATCTGCTTGAATCAAAATCAATAGTGAAAGTAAATAGAGGAACATGAGAGGGGCAGAAAATTGAAAGGCTTTGCTCCCTGGGAACGTGCTGGGGTGGGTGCCCTCATGAGAGGGTGGGCTGGGAACAGCCCTGGGTGCCACCACTTGAGGAGCTGGGCAGTGAGGTCTGGGTCTGACTGCACCGTGTTGGGGATCCAACAGTTTCTTCTCCAATAAATCCTTCCAGATAGCATTGTCCTTTTAGAGGGGTTTAAGTAACCTGGAGTTGTTCTTTAAAGGAGGAAACCAAAGCCAAGCAAACAATGCTTTAGATTGAAATTATTTCCTCCAGTATTTTCAATGGATGTAAATAACATCTGACCATCTCTGAGCAAATTTCCTTCTTGAACCAGAGCCTTTGGAGATGGCCAGGCAGGGATGTGCCTGATGTCTGAGGAGGGGGGGAACCAACAGCAAACCAGCCACGGTATGGACAGTGGGGATGCAGCATTAAATTGCCTTTTAAATGTCAGGGAGATGCTTTGGGTGCTGTTCACGTGGGTCTGTGGAGATGTGGGTCAAGGCTGCGCCTTGGTCTCCCTGCAGTACATCAGTGATGAGTAAGGGAGGCTTTTGCTGCCCTTGAAATGACTTGGATTTGGGTGGAAATGATGTTCTTTCCCATCTTCTCAGCATGAAGCTGATGCTGAGCGTTGTGAGCCCCCCTGGGGCAGGAAGGGGCTTTGCCAGCATCACTTCACATCATCCCCAGTGGTCCCAGCCCTGCAGGGAGTCCCTGTGCCAGAGATGGTCCATGAAATGGTGCTTTCTCAGCTGCTCCCTGTTCCTGCAGTCATAGAATCACGGAATGTCCTGAGTTGGAGGGGACCCACAAGGGTCATTGAATCCTTGAGGCATCTGGCGTTGAACTTCACCCTCGCATTCAGGGTGAAGCAAAACTCCCCAGCACACTCATCCTGGCTGCTGTTCCTGGAGGTTCCAGTGGCAGGTAGTGGTGGGGAGGGGATGCCTGCCCACGGCTGTGTTCACTCCAAGAAGGTATTTTAAAAAGAAGTGCATCATTAGTGAATTCCCTTGGGTTTCAATCCATCCAAATTTGAGCACCTTGGCTGTTGACTATTCCACTGGTTTCACAGAGATACTATTCCTTTTTCCACAAGACATCACCCTTAGGGGATGCTTTCCTTTTTTTTCCCTGATTTCATTCAATTACTTAGCTGTATGCTCTTCTGAAGCACCATAAATAATTCTCCTCCCTCTGCTGTGTTTACCAGCATGTCTCATGAAATCCGGTAAGATATGATTGATTGCAATCATTATTTCCTAGTGCTGCTATGAAAACCTCTGTCAGTTCAGTGATTGCCTTGAAAGCGTGGCTGCCACTCAGGAAAACTGTCAAAACCCTGTCACACTTTAGCAAACTCCAATTAATCTGTCGATCGGGTTTACTTGTATTCTCTTTCCCATCATTGCTGATTATCAAGGGAAATTAGAATATTTTTCCTTAGTAATTAGCAGCTTGGTTAAAGGAAGTGGTTTGCAGAACTATTTCAGTGGGGTTTCGAGCTGTTGAGTCAGGTTTGGGTTTATCCTGGCTGCCTGCAGTGCTGTTTGTAAGTGTCTTTGAGGATCTTCATCACTGGCTTCAGGGGGAAGCTGGGGGTCCTGGCTGGGCTTGCTTTCCATCCTCTGAATCCTCATTGATGGCTCAGGCAGCTGAGCATCCCTTTGGCAGGTGTCTGGCTCTCTGCTCCAGGTTAACAAATTAATCCTGGCTCTTGCATTTTTAAAAGGGTCGCTTCAGCACTTTTCCTCCTTTCGTTTGCTTTTAATGAGACACACTTTCCAAGAGATGTAATAATCATTGCCAAAAAATGTCAGGTCGTTGTTAGCCTCCTTAAGCTGCTGGAACAGCAACAACAACAACAAAAACCAGGAACAGAAAGAGAGAGGTGTTGATGAGGGAAAGCTTCGACTTCATCTCCGAGTGCTGGGGGAGGGCTGGGGAGGGGGATGTGCCCCGCCACAGCTCTGCTTTTCTGGCAGGGTGCCCCGAAAGATAACGCAGGGAAGGCTGGGATTTTTATTTTTTTTTAGTACTATTTTTACTTAGGATTTGGTTGTTGGATTTTTTTTTTATTTCTTTATTGGAGAAGGAGTATTTCGTCTCACTGTTGACAGCCAAGCTCGGAGCTTTGCTGTTGAAAAGCATCCTGGAATCGCTCGAAACCAGCTGGGAAATTGGATGGTGGCAGTGACATGAGGGGAAATCTCAGGGAAGCCAGTGGGAGCACTGGGGGGGCCAGGCTTGCTGCTGGCTTCTCTGGGATCCAGGGGGAAATGGTTTTGTTCCCTAGTGGGAATATCCTTGTTCCTCATTAGTGATTTGGGAGCAGAACTGTCTTGTTAGTTGTGCTTCTGTGGAGAGAACTCGGAGCAGGCATGTCTCCTGGATTGCCTGGAGTGTGGATGTGGCCAGAGCAGCAGGAAATCTCCATCTCCATCCCCTGGTGATCCCTGGGGAGCTTAGTGTGGGCAGTGGGGACTTGGCACTGAGCACCCTGGGGTGCCTGGCACAGACATCAGTTCACTGCTGCCTGCTAGAAACATGAACTCTGTGCCTCAGTTTCCCTGTCCCCCTGCCCAGGCCAGCATTGGAGGGGCTGGAGAGGCTCCTGGAACCCATTCCCAACCCCTCAGGACCCCCCAGATCTCTTCTGCAGGGACCAGCTCTGCCCAGGCTTTTAGAGCAGCCGTTTAAAATTCAAATGAGCTGCACCACTAAACAGGCCTCTGTAATTCACAAAATGCAGCCTGGCTGCAGATTGGGGTGACAGCTCAGTCCAAACTGCTAAAGCAGCTCTTGGTCATCTCCATTGCCTTCCCAGGCATGATCCTTGTGTTCTCCAGCAAAGCATCACAGCCTGACCTCCACACACTCAAGCTGGGATCCAGATTCTTGGGCCAGGGGTACTGCTCTGTCCATGGAAAGCCGATAGTTGTGGTTTCAGCCTTTCTGGCCAGCTGTAGGGGCTGTGTCAGGTCCCTTTCCTGACATACAGCTTCACCCACCGGCACAGGAGAATCCAAGAAGGATGAGCAATCTCTGTGCCACTCAAAAACTGAGTTCAGGATCTAAGCTCCAGCCTGGTGGCCATGCTGGGATGTCAGAGCAGGAGCAAATTCTGAGTGGAAATCCCCATTTGGGGAGTGGTCAGTCCTGGAATGGGCTGAGGATGCTGGGAGCTGCAATCCATGAACACAGCCTGGCTGTGGGAGGGATGTCACTGGAGTAGGTTCATTCTGTGGGCAAATAAGTAATGTGGATTTTCTGACCTAAGCCCATCTCAGAGCTTTTCTATTTTCCTTGGCTGTGCCTTTGCCTGATTTGCTCAGCTGTGTTTGGGGTGGCTCCTGTCAAAATGGTGCTCCAGGGTCTCCAAGTTTCCATGTTTTTCACCTCAGAGCATCTTTTAATTGCAAGTTCTTCAGTGGGACAGGCTGTTACTCGTATCTCACCCAGGGGAGTGGGAGACCTTCCTGGTGGGATGGACAAAGGTGGCTCCTGCATTCCCAGACCCACCTGGGGAGGTTTGGGCATCCACCGGTTCAAGCAGAAGCCACCAACTTCTTGCCATGGGATCCCCCCACAGCCATACACCGCTCTCGTCCCGAACCCAAACCAGCCAGGCCTTGCAGTCAGGCCTTTGTGCTCTTTGATGTGCTCAGCACATCACCCGATAGCCACCCGGGGTGCCCGGCAGGCCTGGCCTCCCCAGCTCCTGCTGCTCCCCAAATTAAATACGTGCTGCCTCTTGGAAAGCGCCTGCGAGTGGCACGGCGGAGATAAGCTGAGCGGGAGAGGTTCAGGGGATTAGGCCCTGATTAAGTTATTACCGACGTGAAATGAGCCGCTCTGAGATGAAACAGGAGCTTTATTTTCCGTTCCCTGGCTCCAGGCTCAGGCTGCCTGTCACTAGGATGGCAAATCAGACTGGGAGCCGGCGGCTCCTGTGTATTCCCAGCGCTTTCAATGCAGCAGCAGGTCAGTGCCATGTAAACCCATAGGACCCAGAGTCTGAAATGGGGCTGGGAACTGG
Source organism: Lophotriccus pileatus (assembly GCA_035583135.1). Taxonomy (NCBI): domain Eukaryota; kingdom Metazoa; phylum Chordata; class Aves; order Passeriformes; family Tyrannidae; genus Lophotriccus; species Lophotriccus pileatus. Next base: position 7,380,693 of record JAWWES010000042.1, read on the forward strand.
GGGCCTGCTCTGCTTGGGAGGGGTTTGCTGAGATGCAGCGTTTCAGACAGAGCTATTTCCAGTGCTGGACCACCCACCCCACAGCAGATTTGGGTAGGAAATAAATTCTCTGTAACAGGAAAATCCGGTGCTGCTGAGAGGATGTGTTGGGGGGTGACCACCTGTTTGCTCAGTTTCCCATGTTTTTCCTTAAGCATGCCCTTCAGGCTGCTGTCAAAGGCAGGATGCTGGGCTAGATGGGTCTTGGAGAGTGAAAAATAGAAGTGCAAAATGAAAGGCTGTTTGGTTAGTGCTTGGGAATAAGTTAGTTTCTCATAACCCCTCGGGACTGGCTGGATAATTCAGGAGTTCCTACCTGGAGAGGCCAGTGAGGAGGCTGGGTCTGGGGCTGGTATAACTGCTGGCTCTCAGGAGCTGGATTTGGGCACAGACAGGGATTCGCCCTGCTTGGGCAGGATGATGGGCTGTGGGTCTGTTGGCAGAGCTGGGGAGGGGACACTGGGGACAGCAGAGCACTGGTATGCTCCGTACACCACTGAGCCCACCTGTGGGGCTGGGGAGCACAAGACCCTGGGCAACTCTGGGGCTGAAGCCGTGGGGAGGGGGATTTTCTGGGTGGGACACAGCAGTGCCCAGCCGTGACCGTGTCTCGCTTGCTCTCTGTGTGCCTGCAGTGATGGGCGCGCTGGAGTCCCGAGGGGTGCTGCGGAGGATGAGCGACATGCTGGAGATGCTGATGAAGAGGATGGACATCCTGGCCAGGCTGGAGAATAGCACTGACTTCCACAAAGGGGATGAGGCACGATTCCCTCTGGACAGGTCAGTTGGCTGATGCCCCGTGCAGACCCTGTGGAGCAAAACACCCCAGTGTGCTGAGCTGTTGTGTGGGGGGTGGACCCCACCAGGACAAGGGGCTTGGATAGATCTTGTGTAGTCTTGTTGTTTGCCACTTCTGGAACCCTTTTCCTTTGGGATTTCTGAATTTACTGTGATTTTTTTGAAGTTTCTTGAGGCATCTGTCCTGGCTGCTGGTGTTGCAGTGTGGGAGGGTGCTGTGCTGTGGTGGAGCTGGAGGTGGGACTCGCTGAGGGCTGGAGCAGCACCTGGTACATGGGCTCTGTTCCCTCTGTCATTAAATCTAGAGCAAGCTCAGGACACTTTCTTTGTGCCCATACTCCTCAGGCAGCTGTGGAACTGGTTGTTACTTCAAATCCAGGGCTGAGATGTTTAGCTTTGGAGTTGAGCCAGGCTTAAAATGTGCAGAAGGGCTTATAGTAATGCCCTGGCTCCCCGTGACGCACATCTTGGCCGACAGCTTGAGAGATGCCATCAGACCTTCCCTTTGTGACAGGTTGATTTGCTAAAGAGCCATTTCCCTGTGCTTTGGGAGCCTTTAAACATTTATTGATACTAATTTGAGTGTCAAGCTGAGACCTGCAAAGAGGGTGACTGGAAGGGCGGTGGAGCAGAAATGAAAAAAACTAAGGTGGGCAGCACTGGGGACAAACTGCAGGGGGGAAAAGACACCAACCTGGGTTTTGTTCAGGTGGAGTCACAGGTGACACACGAGAGGTGGATGGCAGGGATGTGACATGCAGTGGTCACTGCTGCCCCCTGTTATGTGCCACCAGTGCGGGGGCTGTGGCGCATCCCGAAGGCTCCCACTCGGCATTCCCACCTCTGCCTCCTGCCATCTGTGCTCCACAGTCCACAGGGCTTCCTGTGCCTCCTTTTCCCCATCACCATTTCTCTCCCTCGCTTTCTTTACGAGTCTCTTCTGCGCCTGTAGTGGAAAATAGAGTAAGCGAGCCTGTAATTACGGGCTGAGCTCTGCCATGCTGCCTGCACACCTGAGTTAGAGCTGCACAGGCAGCCGTGGAGCGCCTGGTCTTGCCTTTTATGTAGCATCATTTCAGGCACTGAAAATAACATGATTTCCCTTGGTAATGGCAGGCACTGGGGATTTTTGTCGTTATGAGTCTGGCTGGTACCCAAGTGTACGAGATCACCTGTAATCCCGGAGAGGAATGGCCAGGGCTATTGCAGCCAGCCACTGCAAGGTGCTTGCTCACATTTAATGTTTTTCTTGGCCAATCTTGTGTTAAAAGAAGCAGTAACTTCAGGTGGTGGTAATTTCTGTACATCAGCAGCCAAAAGATAAACTTAAAAGCGTTTCTGTGGACTGGCAGCAGTTGCTGGCAGTGGGGATTTGGTGTTTCAGATCTGTCGTGTGGCTGGCACTTGGGGAGAGCAGAGAGGGTAGGAGCTTATGGACCCACATCAGAACAGCCTCGAGTTTTGTGTGTGTGCTCAGATGGGCCTGAGCGGTTGAGATTAACATGTTGTGGTTTTCAGGGATAAAAAATCAGAAAAAACCTTTTGGTCTTTATAAATCACCTTTTGCTTCTTATAAATCAGTTGAATTCAAGTCCCTTCACTCAATCCTGCATCCGAACAGATCTGTCACCTCTCCTTTTTCTCCTGTGGCCTCTGAAGATCACGTTCTGGTCACATCTCCAGCTGAAGCGACAACCGAGGTGGGGTTTCTTGTGGGTGGGTTCTTGCTGTGATGCTCTGTGAAGCATTGGCAGCATTTGCAAACACTTGGGAAGCCTTTCCCAAGCGCTTCCCTCCTTCCCTGCAGCCCTGGGTTGGTCTGTGCTCAGAGGAGATGTGTTGGAAGTGTTACATCTTCGCTGGGTTTGAGCAGCTCCATCTCTGCTGCCACTCCTGCTCCCTCACCCTTAGTGTCCTTTCTTGGCTTGTCCCAGGGATGTAGAGCCAATACCACCCTATCTGCCACCCTGCTCTGAGCAGAGCCTGGCTCCATGCTGACCCTGCTGGATGCTCTCCAGAGCCAAGTGGAGCATCCCGGGGGAATCAAATAGTATCTGGTGCAAAATCTGGGCTGAGACCCTGTGGAATGAGGGTGCTGAGGTCCCTGTTCCTTTGGGGATAACCTGGAGACCCACTCTGCTGAGGAGGAATGGGGACCTCCAACCACCCTGGGACTGAGCAGTGCCCCCTGGGCCCGGATCAGCCCCACGGAGACGCTCGGGTGCTGTTCGTCATTAGGACCCCGGGATTCCACCCAGGGCTTCTCTTTCCTTCCCTCCCTCTTTCTGTCTCTTTGATCACCAGTGACCGACTTGAAGCTGTCAGCGAAAGATAATACAATTAAAGGGTGCTAATTTCAAAGGGATTTCAGTCTTCAAAGCGTCTCTGGCTGGCACGGGGGCCGCCTTCGTGTCCTTCTCGCTCAGCAAAGCCGTGAGCGGGGGCTTTGCGGTTCCACTTGCCCGAAAGTGGATTAATTCTTGTTTTTACAAAGTGCTGGATCTCCGACAAAATCAGAAGGGCTTGGTTTTGCAGAGCCCTGGCTGAGAGGAGGGAGGTGAAGGCTTTGGTGGGCTTTGTGGAGCAGTCAGTGAGCACTGTACCGCTCCAGCAGAGGGCTGGGGTGGCTTTACCCCTTGGAAAGTGCAAAGAGGAATTTAAATGTACAGGGTGGAATTAAGGACCTGCCTTGGAAAGCCTCCCAGCTGCCAGGGCAGGCAGCTTCATGTGGCTGAACATTGCTCTAAGAGCTTTCTTGTTCCTTGGGGGCTGTCTGATTGAATACCACACAGATAGATGCCCACCAGCCTCTTGAAATGCTTCAGATAAAACTCCTGGAAAACCCAAATGTCCAACATCCTCCTTAGAAGAGCTGCCCCAGGGTTCTGTGGGATGTCACGCTGGGCTAAGGGCACAGGCTGCACCTGTGAACCCCGGGTGTTGCTGGATCCCTTCTCCAGCCCTCCTGCCTGCACCCTGCCTGCACCCTGCCTGCACCCTGCCTGCACCCTGCCTGCACCCTGCCTGCACCCTGCCCATGCTGGGAAGGGAGGCGATGGATTCCCTAACGAGGGTGAGCAGCCTGCCAGTCAGCTGCAGAAAAATCAATACTGCTGTTAATTGAATGCAACCCTCCTAAATCATCAGAGGGGGAGGAAATTAGGAGTACTTATGGAAGCCTCCTGGAGAGCTGTTTACTGGGCAAGGGAAATATTAGTTTGCAGTGGAAGTGTTGATCTCTTGGTGGAAGGTGGTTGGGAGGGAGGGAGGAAGGTGAGCAGGGGGTCTGAAGTGGCTGACACAAGCTGACACCATAACCTGGCAGTGTTGGGGCTCAGAGAAGCCCTTTCCCAAGAGCTGGGCTGCCCCTGCCTGCCTCATCCCACAAGGATATGGCAGAGGGAAAGGCTGAGGTCTGATCCCTGGTCATCCCTCTTCCCCCACATAGTGGTTAGCCTGCAAAGGGTGTTATTTGCTAACGACTGATTAATCTTCAAGCTTAATTACTGCCGAGGCTCAGTTAATTTCCACACACTTTAAGTATTTGTTCTTGTAATCATTACATGGCTCCATATTCCCCCAGTAATTAAATGTCTTGCAATATGACACTAAATGGATGATGTTGCTGCATCCTGCCAGCCTGGCTCTATTAATTCCTGAGTTGTTGCCATTGGTAAGCTGGCTGGAGTGGAATCACTGCCAAATGCCATGGTCCCTGGCTACCCAGGTGAGCCTGGAGTGGTCTGAGACCCCCCTGTGCATCTTCTCCCCATCTCTTCAGCGCACTGTGGGGCTCAGTGAGGGCGCTGGCAAGGGAAGAAGTGGTGCTGCAGGGTGTGAAAGCTGTTTGGAGCAGCCTGTGGGGAAAGTAAGACCTGTCCTGTGTTGGAAGTCCAGCTTTGCTGGGTGTTTGTTCTGCTGAGCAGGGCTTAGCTACAGGAACAGCATCAGGGGTACATCAGGAGACAGGAGCCATCCTCCCTGCCACTTGCTTTCCTCACGGGTTCCACAACCTATTTCATCCTGGCAGAGGCTGTGAGTTGTTTCTTTCCAGCTCCTGAGAGTGACTCCAGCCTGGTCCCTGATTTCAGAGCAGCTGGGAGCAAGCAGCCCCCTCCAGAGGGATGGGCTTGGGGGTTTCCCAGCTAGGGGGCATGGACATGATGGAGAGGGGTGTCTGGGGAGGCTGCGGTGCTGACAGTGGAAACACAGGCTGCCAAAATAACCCTGCTAAAATTAAACAGAGCGTGACCATGAAACAGCCGGCGAAGGAGATGTGAGGCTGAGGGCTGTGTCTTGCCCAGGGATAGTGATCAAAGCTAGTGGGTTTGGTCTAACTTTTGGGCAGGTCCCTTTTAGTCAAGACTGTGAGGCTGGCAATGCCTTCCCAGCTCACTGGAGTGGTTTCTCACAGCCTGCATCAGGCTACTCGAGCCTGTAGATGAATATGTCTGATTTATGCCCCAACAAAGTGACAATCCCGTAACCCTCCTTTTCATGATCCCTTGTATTCCCATAAATAAACCTACTGCTGTCCAGGCATGTGGCTCAGTTTGGTTCTGCTCTGGGAGTCAGGAGCAAAATGAAGATTTGGGCTTGTGTCTTCGGCTTCATGTTCTGCCTGGGAAGGATCTGTGATCACTTTGTAACATTCATAAAATATTTCAGCTAATTATACTGGTTATACTTTTACTGGCAGTTTCTCCCTGCGTTGGTGAGCTACAGGGTTTGCTTAGAAAGTTGGTTTTCATCATTTTTTTCCACAGAATTTATTGCCAGCTCGCTAGGATGTCAGTGTCCTCCCCTGGGTGTGCAGCTCTGGGCTTTGGGTTAGCTCTGGTCTGGTTCCCTGTGAAAGTATTTGTGTGAGAAACATCACCCACAATCAGCTGAAATGAAAATAAATGGAAGTACTTCAGTGAGTTAAACGCTCTGGTATTTCTTAAGTGATTTATTAGGGAACTTGGTGTTGCAGCAGTTCAGCCAGAGCTCTGCCTATGCATCATCTGCTATTTGCTTTAAATGAATTTCCAAGGAATGCTCCCATCCCAAATCACGTTCTCTGGGATATTTTCCTTGTGAGCACAGATGTGGCCAGAGTGAACTCAGGTCCTTTTTCAGGTGTTTGTGGAGGGGAAATTGAGCTGTTTAACTCAACCCTGAGCTGGAAAACATTGCATTATACAGAGACCCCAGAAATTACACTGGAAGCCAACTCTGTTCTCTGACTTTGGACAAATATTTTAATTTCACTTTTAATTTTTCCATCCAGTTGACTGGCTGGAGCTGCCTGTGAAGAATTAAACCCAGTTCTCAGTGATGCAGGCACGTGGCTCTTGGGGAAGTTGCAAAGCCAGGTGCTGCATCCCCGTCCTGGTTTGATGTCAGGAAAGGCACTGAGGATCTGAGCAACCAGGCAGAGCCCACTCCAAGGGGGAGGAAAGCAGGGAATCCTGTGCCTCGGCCCCAGCACTTTTCTTCCCCTAATGTAACTACTCATTTCTAGCAGGCTGATGGCAACCAGGGCTTTGGGCTTTTGCTCTGCTTGCTGGGGGTCTGAGCCTTTCCCAAGCCTTCCCCACATGGACCACCAGCTCCAACTAAGGCAGGGCTGTTTATCCAGGCTTAGGGAAATGGCTCCAGCACTGCAGTGCTAAGGATTAAAACCAGGATTACAAGTCCAGACCACACAGCAGAACCTCCTGAGCAGGGCACCTGCCCAGCCACTGCTGCCTCTCTCACCACAACCTTCCTTGGGGTCATTGGTGTCAGGGGACTTTGACCTGAATTTTTGGGCATCAGCCACCCAGTAACCCCCTGTGTCTTTGTCCTGCTCTCTCCCATGTGGGCAGCCCTGGCCCTTGGACTTTTGAATACAAACCACCTCAGAGAAGATGTGGAGATGGACACAAGGGCATGGATCTCCCAAAAAGTTTTAGTTCCTGCGTTGATGAGATTTACTTATGGGAGAGAATGAGGATTCTCTTAGTCCAGGGGAGCAAAGCTCTTAATTTGTCTGCTTCTTGGAGATTTAAATCACTTTTTTTAGTTATCCAGCACATGTGAGGGCTTTTCCCCACATCCCTGTGACTTTTCCGTGGTTTGTCCCCCACAGGCTGTTGGATGAGTCTGAGCTCATCCCATCTGCATGGATGAATGGATGGGCAGAGGAGCCTGAGCCCTCAGGGTGACCTGCTGGAGATGCCCTTGGGGTTCATTTCTCTGGGAGGTATCCCAGCTATTTTAACAGGCAACACCTCAAAAGCTAAAGGAGCCAGGAAGATGGGAAAGGCCCTTTTCCCACAGCTGGGAGGGGTTTTCCATCAGTGCTGCCTCTGGGATTTCGGCTCCCTGTCCTGGGCAGTGAGGCTGTTGTGGGGTAGGATATCGGTGGGTGATTTGGGGAGAGCTGTGAGAGCTCAGCACCAGCCCTGGGCACCCTCCCCTGCCTATTCCTGCTCTGTTTTGGGTCTCTGGGCAAGAAAATTTCACGCATTTAGAGAGGCAAATGGCAGTGCAGACCTTGTAATGAGCAAGTTGAAATCCTTTGGTAAACTGCTCTGTGTGAATGTTGAATTTGTTGACGTATTATCTTCAGAACATCTGCTTTTCTCCATCTGTATCGGTCTCCCCAAAGCCGTGGCTTTCGCCAGTTAATAGCAAGAAATATCGGATGAGCAAGCAAATATGTTTAGGGCTTGTATTATGAAGACAACACACAAATAGAAAGAGATTCATCTTTTCATAATGCCACTTTTATAAAAGGCAATAAAAATCCAGTGGCTTGTAAAGGGATAAACAGGCTGAATCCGAGCTGGTGCTGTGGGGTTGGGGACAAGAGACAAAGTGAAGGCAACCAAATTAATGCATAAAAAAGTGGAGGAAAACTCAACCTCCGGCTGTATTATATGGCAAATGATCTGCCAGTAGGGAAAGATACATCTTAATAGCAGTTTTTGAAACGAGATGAATACTGTATACAGAGCATTATAAGGCGCAGCGTGGTCTGAATCTTAATCAACGCGGGGAAATATAAATCTGAAAATAATAAAGATGAAATCAATATTGATGGTTAGGAGTAAAAGTACTGTATTTGCTGTAGTAAACGGTTTTAAGGTCCCAGGTTAAAAATTGTTCTGGAAAAGCCGTAGTAATTCAGTGTGGTTCCAGCAGCTGGCATGGCGCCAGCGCGTTCTCGGTGGCATTTAAAGTGTCGCTGTGGAAAAATTTAAAAAGCAAAGGGGAGGGGGGGAAAAAGGCAAAAAAATCTGCTCCCTGGGCAGTGGTGGTGCTGGAAGTGAGGAGTTCTTTCCGCTGGCCGTGCTTGGATGGAACCACCTGCTGGGGTATTTCCCCTCTGCTTAGCTGTGGCTGAGCAGAATAAACCACTTTTCTTGTCTTTCCCAGTGTCTCCAGTTACTAAGAGTGAGGCATCAAGTTCCTACGAGGCACGGGGAAACCTCTTTACGTTTGAGATTTTGCTTTCCACGTCTCATCTCCTTGTCCTCTGCCCAGGTGACAAATCACTGCGCTCATGTACATGGGTGATGTAACTTCTGCTTAACCTGCTTGTCACCTCCTCACCACGTTACGTGAAATTTGCTGCTTGAGTGATGGCCTTGTTACCCAGGGGGTTCAAACACGAGGCCTGTCAGTGCTCCTGACGTGGGAGCTCTTCACCCCAAGCATGAAATCCCTCTCTCAAAGTCACGGGGGTTTGGATGGAGCAGGTTTGACAAGGTGATGAGCGTGCAGGCGCTGGGAGATTTTGAAGGGACATTTTCTACCTTCTGCCTTTTTCCATCTTCTTTAATTGCATGCCAAGAGCCACGGTGGATTTTTTTTAGAGTCACTGTGCAGTAACTCTGTGTTTTTTGGGGAAAGCCCTGCAGAGCCCGTGCAAAGCAACTGTCTTGTCTGGGAGAACTGGAGATGCCGACTGTGATGCTCAGACGTACATTTTACATCCAGGGGCTCTGAGGTGAAATCTTTGTGTTTGGGCAGCAGCTGTAGCTTTACAAGAGCTGGGCAAGCTGTCAGAGATGCTGGGCCAGATCCATCCCCTGGTAGAAACCGGCACCAGAGCTCTCTCTGGCTGTGAGGCTGAGCCTGGAAGAAAGCCATTTATTTAGGATGACAATCCTGATTTTTGTTTGGGCGTGTTTGTGGGTGCCCAGTGCTCAGCCCTGGCTGAGCTGAGGTCTGGGGGTAAGGACCAAGGTTGCTGTTGACTTTTGAGATTCACCGAATTACTTGGGTGTTGGGGAGTAGGTTTGGACACAAGTCAGAACGGGGATAGCTTCTGGGAAGAGGCAGAAGCTGGACTGTGGGCTAATCTGGGTGCTCTGAAGTGTTGGAGCAGCGCTGCTGTGCCTGTGGTCACACCCTCTCTTTGCCATGAGCAGTGGAGAAACCTGGGGAGCATCTTCACCAAGCCAGCATCCCTCTCCTGTTGGAAGCAGGAATTTGGGCTCACTGGCTATAAATTTGCTGCATCCATGCAATGTTTGCTCCTAAATTGCCCTTCCCAGCTGTTTACCGAGTGCCTTTGCAGCACTTGCAGGGTCTGACAAGCTGCTTGCTGGTGGCAAAAGGGTTGCAGAAGTTGGGGGTTGCAAGCTTTCAGGCCTGGCTGAACCACACTACCCTCAGAGCCGGATAATTTTGTCTCCTCAGAGTCGTGCTGACAAGCACAGCTTATCACAGGTTATTTTTATGCCCATATTTTCCCAGGGCCTCAGGAGCAACCTGCCTGCTGCAGTGGTTACAGCGGGATACCTGGGGTTTATTCTCTGCAAAGGTTGGAAGTGACTCGGGGGCAATGGTGTCCTCTGCATTTAATTATTATTTCTTAAAAGCCCAGGATGGGTGGCTCCCTGTGGAGTTGTGCAGCCTGAATATTGATGGTCGTAAACCACGCCGGGAGGAAAAATGTGGGCTGCTCGCTGCTGGCAAATGGACTTTAAATCAACAACCGAAGCAGTGTCGGTTCATAAAACCAGGATTTTTTTAGCCTTGAGGACAGAGGTACTTTAAATCCCAGCCTTCGGGTTCACTGATCTGCTGGAGAACAAACATAAAACTCCACCACGGAGGACCTGACATCAGCACATATTTTTTGTGCCATGGGTATTCAAGGTAGCCCTTTTGGTTTCGCTCACTGCGTGTGACATTTCCTTGTATTATAATGATCTCGGCGGCGGCAGGAGGGAAAACTTACGACCCAAGTGCTGCAGGAGGGGAAATTATTTACTGTGATAACCATGCTTGTTGAGACGGGGTGGCTGTTTGTGATGGAAGTGGCAGGAGGGCTCACTCCCTGTCAAGCCTGGCAGGACACCACTGATGATGGATTGAGTTCTCTTTGCCCTTTTACATGTTGCACCAGGTTTTAATTGCCACCCAGCCTCTTTACAGCACTCTGTAGTTCAGTCTACACAGGGTGTTATGTGGATGAGTTTAATGGGGCTGTTTACCCAGGACAGTGTTGACTGCCGGGTTTAATTCCGTAGAGGCACGTGCAGCTATCCAAACTGGTGGAATCTGATCACAGGCCTTGGTGGGAAGGTGTCTGTGGGCTTTGCTTGGGCTGTGATCCCCAGCTCAGCCCCAGGTCCCACGGTGCTGCCCTGGCACCCTGTCCCTGCACTTGCTCCTTGATGGGCTCCTGGAAATCCACTCCCCTGAATCATGGAATCATTAATGTTGGAAAAGACCTCTAATGCTAACAAGTACAGCCATTAAGCCAGCACTGCCAAGCCACCATTAAACCATGTCCCTAAACACACCTATATGTTTTTGGACCTCCATGGAAGGTGATTCCACCACTTCCCTCGGGAGCCTGTTCCAGTGCCTGACCACACTTGCAGTGAAGAGATTTTTCCTGATATTCAATCCAAACCTCCCCTGGTGCAACTTTAGGCTGCTTCCTCTTGTCCTAGTTCTTGTTACATGGGAGAAAAAACTGACCCCCCACCTTTGGTGGATGGGCTGGCTCAGGCCATCCATGTGTCCCGTGTGTTTTGCATCGGTCTGCTCCAGACCCACGAGCTTCCTCAGCCCTCCTCGGTTTTAGCTTCTCTTCTCTGTACTGTCATTCTTTTTCTCCTTTCTTTTTTTTTCCCCAGCACGGCTTCCTACGTGCACTGCAAAGCCAATAATCACAGCAGAGGGTTTTCAAACACCTGAAATATGAAAACCAGGGTTTTTTTCCCAGTCTGTTTAACATTCCCCCATGTAAAATGCACGGGCGCATCTGTGTTTATCAGCACACCGTGAAGAGTGGCACAATTTATATATTAATTTATATATTAATGCTGATTTACATACGGTTTAAATCAAACCTCTTGGAAGGCACAGTGGCTTCTTTGCCTGTTATATGCTGGACCAGGAGTTCCCATGTGGCATCCTGGAGCTAAGTTCAACCTGCTGGCAGCTTCCAAGGGCTTCAATTTTGCTCTGAGTGTCACCAGTGCGAGACATTGAGTTTTCAGGGTCTGTTTGGTTTCCTCCCCAGGTTGCAGCCAGCAGCGGGGTTGATGGAGAGGATCCAGGCTATCGCTCAAAATGTCTCGGATATCGCAATAAAAGTGGATCAGATCCTCCGGAACAGCCTCCTCAACGGCAAAGGTGAGTGTCCCTGTGACTCCCCGTGCTCCAAACCTCTTGTGTGTTTTGCTGCTGCAACAGGAAGATCCAGCCAAGCCTACCATGAAAAATTTGGTAAAAATGCCAGGAGTGGATGCAGATATCTGAGGTTTAGCTTCCTTGGGAAACTCGTGCCTGCAGGCAGGAGGAGTGGTGACAAATCTGAATGGCTGTCAGGTAGAAATGCCAGGGAATTAAACGCGAAATTGAAGATGAGGAGCAGTGCCAGCACAAACACCTGGGCAGAAAAATGTGGTGGTTTGGATCCAGACTCCCACAGGCTGATGGGATTCGGCACCAGGAGAGTTCCCATCCCACTCTGGCACTGCTGGGAGGGCAGCTGGGTTCTCCAGGTGTTTGTCCACGTGGCTGCATGGTTCCTGGGGGTTTAGGTAGCAGATCTTTCCATTGCCTCTTCCACCTCAAGCCTTTTCAGTTGTGGGCAAAGGAGGGGCTTGTAGGAGGGGTGGGGCCTTTTATTAACCCAACCACAGTGGGAGAAAAGATCCTATTACCTTTTTAGCCACTTCAGGCCTTATTCTGGAGCTGACTCTAGGAGATGAGTCTTCTTTCAACAGCTCAGCAGGACAATTTTTATTGCAAGTTTACAGCATAAAGGCTGTTGAATGCATTCTTAGATCCTGCTTACAGGATAGGTGGGACCTGGGATCTGGACCAGGCTGAGGGCAGCAGGGAGGTGCTATAAATGGACTTGCTGAGATTTAGGAAAGGGGAACACTCTCTCAGCATGGAAGCAGGGTGGATTTCCTCTGTTTCCTTCCTGATTTTGGGGAAGATGCTTCGTATCTTGGTGTCCTGCTCCACTCAGTGGGATGGGGCTGGCAGCTGATGAACATGCTTGGGGACTGCCAGACCCACCCCATCCCCTCCCCTCACAGCATTTCTGTCTGCCCCACTGGCACATCCCAGCTCTCCCCATGCCCAATTTGTCTCTCTGCAGTGATGGAAGGCAGGAGGGACCAGTGTGAGGTGCCCAGGGACCCCAAGTACCCTGACTGTGCTGGGAAGGTGGAGGTGAGTGTTCTATCTGGGAGAGGGTCTTCACTTGGAATAGAAACTGCTGGGAAGGGCACAAAGCAGCAATCCCTGGGGTTAAACTGGGAAGGGCAGTGGGAAGGGGGATGCTTTCCAGAATAAAACTGGTTACTTAAATGTGGGAAAGGAGCAGAGCCGAAGATGCAGAAGGCAAAGCAGGGCTGTGCTATAAGGATGAAGACACAAGGCAGGTGTCCAGTCTCCTCTGGGAGCCTTTGCTACAGAAATGTAACTATATTCCCCCAATAATAAGGCTTGTTCCTTTAGTTTTAGTCGTACAAAGCACTGAGGCCACAGTACCCAGAGGTGTTCAGGCAGCAGCAGAATCAGTTCTGTGAGACCACCTTTATCTGCAGCCCTCCCTGCCTGGAGTTTCTGTGTTTAAGGCCAGAAGCACAGCGAGGAGGAAGCACTGTAACATCATCTCTAAATACCTGAAACATTCCCTGGTGTCTGGGGAATAACCTCAGCACTGCACAGAGCAGCATCTCACTCAGGTGGCCAGGACCTCCATCTCAAGTAGGATGTCCTGCCTGACCCAATCTGCCCTTTACACCTGAATGCAACCTGGCATTTGGCCCAGACCATGATGTCTTTGTCAGAGAGCATATTTACATGAACTAATTAAGAGCATCTCCCTTTCCCCTCCTCTTCCCAACCTCCTGCTTCAAGCTCAGCCTTCTGCAGGGCTGAGTCTCGCTGAAAAGATGTTGAAGGGCATTTTTCTCTTCCCCTGGTGCTAGGCATCCTCTCCTTCCACAATTTGAGTAAATTCAGAATGTAATGTAATTGTGGAAGGCTGTAATCCCATCTCCTCTCCTGGTGATTGCTGTGCTTTACATATTGGGCACAGCGACCTGTCTCTAAGTAGATTTGTTTTTGTAGTTGAATTAGGGAAGGGCTGGCAAGAGCCGTGGTGGGGGATGATAAATCGCTCCTCTGGTCTCTGGTTCTTCTCCTCCATGTGAAATCATCCTTGGGGACTGCCAGCAGATCTGTCTCTGTGCCCCGCTGTGCCCAGGGCAATGAAATCAGCAGCTCCTCTTGCTCCCCAGCTAAGCCAGCAGGAAGAAATCCCTGTGGTGTATCATTTCCTGGGGATTAATGGCTGTGCCCCCAGGGAAGGCATGTGTTGGTGCTGGAATCAGTGCTAGAAACCCCGGGAGCCCCCAGCAAACCTTTCTGGCTGCTCCTCTGCCCTGTGTGCCTTGGAGGCACCGGGTGGGTCAACATCAACACTGAGACACAGGTGCTGGGTTTGCAGCCCTTTTTTCCACCCTCTGCCCTTCATTTCCATCTCCCAGATAAAGGGGATGGAGAACAGAGGTTTCCCACAGCAGGGGCAGCTGGCAGGGCCGCCACAGCCCCTTCCTGGCCGGAGCACGAGCCCCACGTGTTTCTTTGCTCCCTTGCAGTGGATGAGGGCCAGGTGGACCTCTGACCCCTGCTATGCGTTTTTTGGTGTGGATGGCACTGAGTGCTCGTTCCTCATCTACCTCAGCGAGGTCGAGTGGTTCTGCCCTCCCCTGCCCTGGAGAAACCGGACGGCGGCTGCGCCTTCGCCCCCGCCGCGGCCCCCGGTGCAGGTAAGGTGGGGACAGCCTGTGTTCTGCCACTCTGGGAGGGTCTGGGGGGGAGACACCAGCTGGAAATAGATGTTCCCAGAGCAGCAGTGTCAGCTGATGCCTCTTGTGGATTTGAACAGGATCACAGGATGGTTTGGGTTGGATGGGACCTTTAAAGGTCATTTAGTCCATTTAAAGGTCCATTTAGTCCTGCCGTGGGCAGAACACTTTCCACTAGGCCAGGTTGCTCCAAGCCCTGTCCAACTTGACCTTGAATGTTTCCAGGGATGGGACATCTACCACCTCTCTGGCAAACTGGTGCCAGTGTTTTATCACCCTCATTGTAAAAAATTTCTTCCTTAAATCTGGTCTGAATTGACCCTCATTTAGTTTAAAGCCACCACCCCCTTGTTCTGTCACAATAGGCCCTGCTAAGAAGTCTGTTCCCATCTTTCTTATAAGCCCCCTTAAATATTGAAAAGGCTCAAGAAGGTCTTCCTGGACCCTTCTCTTTTCCAGGCTGAACAACCCCAACTCTCTCAGCTTGTCCTCATAGCAGAGATGCTTCATCCCTCTGATCAATTTTATGTCCTCTTCTAGACCCACCCCGACATGTCCACGTCTCTCCTCTACTGAGGAATCTGGGATATTGTGAGGTGCTCTGGGTGCAGGGAGGCCTTTGGGATTCGGTGCATGAAGTGGAGGAGGAGCTGTGGTGGCTCTGGGGAGCGCTGCCCACGCAGGAAGGACCCACAGCACCCGATGGACGAACCTCCCGCAGCCCCTGGGGCAGCCCGGGGGGCTCCTCCCGGCGCCGCTTTCCCTACACTCACAATGCAGAGCCTGTTCCTTCCCTAGGCAGCTCTCCGGAGCGACCTGGCTCACCTCCTGGAGCTGATTGGCACGGGCAAGGAGTCCCTGAGCTTCATGAAGAAGAGGATCCGGCACTTGGCCCAGCAGTGGCTGCGGGCGGCCCGGCGCCTCGAGCACAAGCTGAAGGGGCGGCAGAGGGACCAGAAACACGTATGAGCAAATCACACAACGGGGGGTGGGGTTCGTGGTATGGAAACGGGAGAAGTGCTCTCCTTGGGAGAACGGAGAAGTGGAGACAGCTGGGATGTGAATGAGCTGGAAGGAAAATTCATTTATGGAAGCACGTGGGCCTGCAAAGTCGGTCTGTTGCGGCTCCACATGAATTTGGGATGTGGGAGGACTGGTGTTGCTGAACAATGGGGTGGATTTTGGAGTTGGATCCTGGTGGGTGGGAGACAGTGTCCAGCTGGCAACCAGCCATCAGCAGGGGGCAGGAGTCTGACACATCTCCTCTGAGGACATGCTGAAGTTGCTGGCCCTCCCCTTGGTGTATTTGTGGTGCCCTTCCCTTCAGTCCCTGTGTGCTGGGAGATCTCCCTCTGCTCTGTGGTTCAGACTGTGGTGTCCATCAGGAATATGAGCCTGCTTCCAGGACACAGAGCACCAGACAAGGGGAGCTGGCAAATTCTGACCATTTGGCCTTTGCTAATTGGGCACAGATCGCTTGCCTTCATCCCTGACTGATTTCCCTGAGTAATTACAGTGTGCGAAGGATGTGGAGGGACTCAGGGGCCATAAGTCTTTTTGGACTGGAAAACCCAAATTGTCTCTTTCCCCGGTGCTGACCCCTGTCCTTGTCTCTCCAGATTTTGATCCATATTGGCTTCCTGACAGAGGAGTCGGGGGATGTTTTCAGCCCGCGGGTGCTGAAGGGGGGCCCGCTGGGCGAGATGGTGCAGTGGGCTGACATCCTGGCTGCCCTCTTTCTCCTGGGACACAGCCTGAGGGTCACAGTCTCCCTGAAGGAGCTGCAGAGGTGGGTGCTGGGTTCTGTGGGTGCTTGGCCCCCCCCCCCAAGAGGGTCTGCCCCTGTATGTGTGTGGGTTGCCTCCAGGTCTGGTGTGAAAGCACGAGGTCAGAACAGGTTGCCTGTGGCTTTTCCCTGACCTGCATCTCAGGCCGTGCTGGTGCTGTACTGGTGCAAGCGTTGGGTGGGTGCAGACCACCAGCATCATGGAATTGATCCCATCCTTTCTGCATCCCAGGAAAGTGGGAAGGACGGGTGTAAAGTGATGTTTTGCATAGGGCTGCTGTGGGCATGTCTCGGGCAGGCACTTTGGTCCTGGCACTGGATGTAAGCAGAACGATCCCCTGCTGCCAGCACACAGATCCTGTCTGCTGCCTTCCTGGCATCCTGTCCCCTGACACCTGCCCAGATCTGGGCATGGGAAAGGCTCCCACTCGCCCATCACTCCCCAGGGATGCTCTTTGTGGGGCTGGTGGCCCTGTGGCTGCAGGATGCAGGTGTCCTGCAGTGGCTGGCTCTTCCCACTGTACATGGCTGTACTCAACCCCCATGGCTTTGCTCGTGTTGTTTGAGCAGTGACTGTTCTCTCTTCCTTCCTTTCTTTCTTCCTTTTTTTCCCCTCCCTTCCTTCCTGCTCTGCCACAAGGCAAGCAGCTGGTGTGGCTGCCAAATAGAACCTGCATCCCTTGCAGGGGGGTGGCAGCCCCTGGGGAGTTCCTCCTCAAGAGGTGCTGGGGGTGGCTTGGGGACCTACAGGGGAATTTGCTACTGCTGGAGGCACTTCCCACAGAGGGATGGGCTTTCTGTGACGTGGGACATGGGGTGATGCAGGGTGAGAGTCTCCAAGAGGGCCCAATATTAGATGGGAAAAGTAAGAGGGAGAAGCTAACCGTGCGCCATGCTCCTCTCTGCTTATGCAGCTTTGTTATTACCAGGCTGACACTTCTGCCTCCTGTAGCCTTACAAGGTTTCCTTGCCATCCTGAGTGGAGGGAAAATGCAGATTAGATGGGTTATAAATCAAGAAGAGCCTGAAGCTGCCTCAGGGACTGGCCAGGCTCTGGGACATGCTAAGCCAGCATCGGCCACATAATGAGCCGTGCTGAAAAGGGAGTGAAAAAAACCAACAATCCTGGAGAAAAAAAAACAGCAAAAAAAAGAAACTCACCCCAGCCCCTGTGGCACTCAGAATTAATGAACAGAATTAGCTCCCGACTAATTAACTCACAAAAATAATCCTGGTCTTAATGCAAGAGGCAGCAGCTCCTCAAAGAGGCATGCCCCGTCACGGCGATGCGCGAGGTGTGCTGAGCTCAGCTGACTGCTAAATAACACCCCTGCACTCAGGGATGAAAGAAGTTAATGGCTGGGAGGGTTGTATTGTTGTTGCATGGCTCTTGTTTGTGGTTTTTTTAATGAAGAGCCTCGTGGTGGTTGTTGAAGGAGGGGAAGGAGCTGGTGAGTCTGACAGGGGGTTTTGCAGCGTCCGCTCCCCTCTGTGGGTGACTGGAGAGCTGCGTTGCTGCCTGTAGTATTTTGCCTCTCTCAGAAGTGTGGGAGCTTCAACGTCAGTTGGCAGTGATGAGATCTCTTCTGACGTGGGTTTGGATGTGTCCCCTGGGATGCCTGGGAACAGCAGCTCTGTCTCTTCCCCTTTGTAGCTGAGATGGCAAGTGAGTGAGCTGGGCTGGGACTGCACATTTCGCCCTTCTCTGTGTCCCAGTGATAGAAACTGTCCCCATCTCCCCAAGAGCGAGTCCTGTGCCTGGCTTTGATGACATTTTAAATGCTGGACACCCATGTCAAGTGCCCACTTTCATATTGATGGGGCTGGGGCTGTAGCCAGGTCCCCTCTGCACCTTTGAAGACTGGGCCCAGCACTCACTGGGACCGTCCTGCAGCCCACCAAGAGATGGGTTAATGTGGGTGTCAGAAGGGGGGCAGAGGTTCTGCCCAAGGGGAGGACTGAGAGGTGCCAGCAGTCCTGCTCAGTGCCTGCAGATCTCTCAGCAACGTCCCTGCTCTCAGGCTGGTGGCTCCAAGGAGTGTTGGGAAAGGCTTTTGCCTGACCAGGAGCGAGCGTGAGGCTTAGTAGAACACTTGTAATTAATCCTGAGTCATGCTAATAGTTAAGCTTGGGCTCTTTGTTAAAGCCTGGAGGGGACTTTACCTGTAGCCACAGCTTTTGGCAGGGCTTATTTGATGCTCAAGTGGCTGGAGTTTTGCCTTGCTGTAGACGGGCTGAATTTGTCCTCTCCCATCCCAGGTGTCTCTTGCTGAGCTTGTAGCAGCGAAGGCACCAGTGTTGGGATGGGTTCAGGGATATTTTGCTCCAGCAGTGTGAAATGTTGAATGCACTTTCTGTGTATTTTTTCTTTGGCAGCTCCTGCTCCTTTCATGGCTGGGAGCTGTAGCTGCTCCTGCCCAGCACAGCCTTCACTGGCTCTCATAAATTATTCAGCATGGATTAACCTCTCTGCTGGTTTGTTTTTTTGTCTGTTCAAATTTCTGAGCTGATTTTTTCTGTGAGTATTGATCATTGGCAAGGGATCGCTGGAAGGTTTTGCCTTGCATACACTTCAGCCAGTGGTTATCTGAGAGCTGTTCATTATTAGCATCTGTATTGATTGCAATGCAGCAGTGCCTGGAGGGGGTGGTCAGGACTGGGTCTGGAATGCTGAGGATTGGGCAAATTAGGAGGAGAAATAAGGCCCTGGTCAAAAAAGCTGGTGATGGAGTCTGGGGATGAAAACAGGCTGTGAGTGTGACTGAGCCTTAAAGATCTGTGAATTCTGCTCTGTCCTACCTGGGGCTAATTTTCCTCCTGTAGTTGAACTAACTTCAGGTCTTTGTCCTCTTTTGCATTTCTCAGTGAGTTTATGAGGTGCTTCTGATGTGTCTTGAGAGGCAAGGGGTGAAACACAGGGTTATCTGGTCCCTTCCAACCCAAACCATTCTGTGACTCTCCGTGCAGCTCCCTGGGAGGAAAGCAAACCATTGAGGTGGAACAGGGAGCCAGGAGCTGTTTTCCACCTGAGATTTGCACTGGGTTGGGAGCCAGCAGCATTTTGAGTCCTGCCTCGAAGCAGGGAGGGAAGAAACATCCGGAATCTGTATGCAAAGACTTTTTTTCTTGCTGAAGACACCTTGTCTTGTGTCGGTATCTCAGAAGTGCTTTCAGGGAGGTGAAAATCCAGGCCGGCATTCGTGTGCGCTGCTTGGTAGGGGAGGAGTGGGAAGTGCCTGAAAGCCCTGAGCTGGGTTGATAATGAGGCAGCTCAGGAGTAGATGTTGGAAAATTACAAGCAGCACTTTGGAGCAATGGCTGTGCCAGCACAAAAGCTGCAGTAAGCTGAGGCTTTTCCTCTGGAGCACCCATGCCGTGGGGTCAGGCATGAAGGATGTGCTCAGCCTTTGCCCCCGGGAGAGGGGGCACCACAGGCAGTGCTGGAACTTCCAGCTCCTACCCCTATCCTTAGGTCATGGCAATGGACATCTTGGCATCTCCAGCTGCTTTAGTAGGGCTAAAGGAGAGGCTTGGGGAGAAGGGGCTGTGGTGCTGCTGAAACCACGGGAGTGCTGATCTCAATGACGCTGAAAGGTGCTTTTTGCAATGGTCCCCTTGAAATTAACTGCTCATAAGGCAGGACAGAAAGTCGAAGAAAATGGGATTTGATGCCTCGTGGGGTCAAGGCTTTACAAAGTGTTCCCGGAGCTTAATTGCTCCTGTGTCGAGTTCTGGACTCCTAATACCTTCCCTGGCAAGGCACTTGATTTTCAGCACATGCTTTTATCCTGTGCTGGCAGCCCTTTCCTTGCCCAGCAGTAGCTGTGGCCAGTGTGTGGCCTGGGTGACGAGCCACCCTCGCTGTGCTGGGGTGGGGTGTCTGAGCTGCATTAGGACTGGCCCCATGGTGGGACCAGGCTCAGCTCCCTCTGCCACCCCTCTGCCTGGCACACAGTTAGAGCTCCCCTTTTCCTGTGCTCTCCACGCTCACCGAGGTGTGTTCATGCTGCAGGAAGAGCCATTGGGACGGAAACACGATGTCCAGACCAAATACATTTCTAATTATTTCCTGGCAGATAAAAGCCATCTTTCTGTCTTGCATCTGTTCACATGAAAACCTGCACCGTGCCTGGGCTCCCGGCCTCACCTCCCCTCGCCAGCTGGCAAACACAGCCCTGCTGTTGTGTGGCAGAGACAGGAATTGCTTGTGGAAACAGCCAGAAGTGACCAGTTGCATGTGATCCCGATGGAGCTGTGTGGCATGGCCGTGGGATTCATCAGCTCTGCACCAGTGGGCGGGAACCTTCAGCCTTTAGTGTAGCATCAGGTGCTCCTGGTACTTGAGAGTGAGTGTTTCTGGAAGCTGATGGGGCTACTGGGTTGTTCTTTTTCTGGCCAGGCATTGATGTTCTTGCTGGGACATGGCTGTGTAAGGGCTGATGAGGGCTTTGGAAAGGCTGAGTTTTTGGTTACAGGGCTCGGGGGGGGGCTGAAGATGATGCTCAAGATTGTGAGTACGTGACAGCTGCAAACCCTTGCAAAGACAGAGATGATGAAGACTGAACCAAGAGGTTACACAGGTTCTGGATACAGCACTGTGTGTCTGGGTTTCCTTGGCTTCTCCACTTTGTAATTTAACCAGGACACATTTCCAGCAGATATATCTGGTGGACTGGAAGGGACCTTGAAGCTCATCTTGTTCTGCCCTCCTGCCATGGGCAGGGACACTTTCCTCTAGACTGGGTTGCCCCCAGCCAAATCCAACCTGTCCTTGACACTTCCAGGGATGGGGCAGCCACAGCTTGTCTGGGAAACTTGTGCCAGTGCCTCACCACCCTCACAGAGAAGAATTTTTTCCTTTTTTTTGACTCTGGAGCAGCTGAGACAGCAGGAGACAGCCTGTCTGTCACAGGGTCTGCCCAGGCACCACGAGCATCTGAGTGTTCAGTTTCTGCTGCTCTCTGAAGGAGCCCAAGTATTTATTTCTCCTTTGCTGGGAAGTTCCTTTATTATTTCCTGAATCTCTGACCAGAAAAAAATATGTTTGCTCTGGCACCCTCCTGTGCATCTCCAGGCCTTGGAAATAAAGAAATGGATTGCTGAAGTACCCGTCCCAGATGGGTAGGGCTGTGTCATACAAGATCAAAGATGGGCCAGAGAAACAGTCCAGACACAGCTTGCAAAAGTGAAACCATTGCAGGTGCCTTAAAAGTCATGCTGATTGCTTGAAAATCCTTGCTTCTAGCAAGTGTTCATTCTAGCAGGGGGAAGAGCTGGGAGCAGAGGGCAGGCAGTAGGATGTTCGTCTTGTGGGCTTAGATTTGCGCTTTAAATTGGTTGTGATGGGATTGTCACAGACCCCCATGAGCTGCTCAGGCTCAGCTCTGGCACCTTTCACCTCTGGATAACAGCCCTGTGCCTGCTGGGCTCTTGCAGACATGGAGAAGGTGAGGGAGCAGCGAGGACAGGAGCTCTCCTCCATTCCCCCCTGTCTGCCTTGCTGATGGCAGCAGATGTGGGCAGAGGAGATGCAATTAAATATAATAGAGGATATTGGCCCAGGCTGCCAGGAGATGCCCACGAGATCCATTTAGTGCTGGACTTTGCAGCACCAGGAGTGATAAAGCGTGAAAGAAACGTTGGGTTAATTTGAAAATAGGTCAATGGGATGTAAAGATAACCCCGCAGTCATCTGATTTCTGAGCGCCTGCAGGGCGCCCGGGGAGGGAACGGTCCCCTGGTTTGATTAAAGTACCTATAAGAGGAAAATAGCAGGACAAGAAGCTGCTGTAGATTTATTTTGGAGTAGGCACAGCTGGTGGAGGCAGCTGGCGGAGAGGCGAGCTCGGCTCTTGCATCCACTGGATTGAAGCCGCTTCGGCTGCGCCCTCCCAAAGAGGAGCGATGCACTAATCCGGGATGTCGGGATGGGACAAGCCACTGGATCACCATCTGGGGCTCTGGAGGAGCTGAGCCCTGGCATGAGCTGGTCACCACCCTTGGCTGATCTGGGAGGGGAGGTTTCTCCAGGAGCTGTGATCAAGTGACTTCCAAAACAGGTCTCTGGGCTGCGCCGGCTGAGGAAGCGGCATTTGCGCTCATCGATTTTATTTGCGTAATTTCAAGCGCCATTAATAGTACATGGCACGAGGAAAAATCAGGGAAATTGCACTCCAACCATGAGTGAAATTGGGTTTAGTAGAAAATTAGTTGACTTAACTGGCAAATGATGAAAGCTTGAATAAAAAATGTTTAAATAAGGAGGAAGGAAAAAAAAAAAATCCCCCCCTGCCATCGCAGAGGTGCAGCCTGGATTTGCGTGACTGGAATATTAAAATCAGTGGTTATAAAGTGTTTAGGGAGGATAAGGGGGGTAAATGAAGAGATCCTCTGCTCAAAGACACTGGTCCTGCTATTAGAGCTATTCCTGCCACGCAGCCATGGCACTGGGAGTGTAAATGGATGTGGCAAGTCCCGAGCACCTGGAGGGGGGATGTGCAGCAGATTGCAGCGATGAAAGGAGCTGGGGGAGCCAGACCTGCTCCACCTAATTGGTGGAAAGTTTTTTGGAGGCTTCAAAATTAGTTATGCTAATTGCTGTCTCCCACAGCCCCACATGAAGCTTGGTTAGGGCTTTCTTAAATTAGAGATTATTTTATAATGCAGTGGCTCGTGTGACACGTACCAGCTGGAGGATGGGATATGCTGCAAGGAAAATGTAATGGTTTGGGGATTTTCAGTTAAGTGCAAGGTTTAGAGACTGGCTGAGTTGCTTCGACCACAGTTGCCATGTTGGTGTAAATCACTATTTGGCTGATGACTGAGGAAAAAGCAGCATGTATGTGAGCAAATCTGACGTTTGGAATTGCATCTCTATAAAATCTTGGGGTTTTTTTTTTTACTGGCTTAAAAATTCCCCTTCAGCCTCGCCAGGAGGTGTCTCCTCGTTGCCCTATTTATCGTAGCGAGGTGGCTGTGGGAGGTGAGAGCCTTTCTATTCCTGCCATCTTCCCAATCAGTCCTGTCGTGTAAAATTGTGCATAAAAGTGACAAAACTGCGACCTGTTCCCCCTGCGGCCGCCCCGGCTGGGCTGCCCTGAGCTGGCGCTGATATTCCTTGTGACAAGAGCAATGAAGCAGCTACAAAAGCAGCTCTTCGCCTTAAATTGAAATGCTGGGTTTTTCCTGGCTTTGTTATTCCACGTTTACACACTTTCTGTGAGTCATGGTCTGAAGTTTGGGATGACCCTTCGCCGGTCTGAGGTTGGGATGGGGCTGGAAGAAGGTGCTCAGCGCTCAAGGGCTTGCAAGCCACAAAGAACCATGGAATAGTTTGAGTTGGAAGAGACTTTTTAAAGGTCTTCTGGTCCAACCCTCTGCAATGAACAGGGATATTTTCCCTAGATCAGGTTCAGAAGAAGAGGGAGATATAGCCAGGAGCAGACCAAGAGCCCTTCATTAGTATTTCTTATGGCAAACCCACTTCTGGCTCCCTATGACCCCATCTGATGTTGGTGAAGAGTATGAGAGACTGGAGAGCAAATGCTTGTGATAACTGTGTCCCTTGGCTGTTCCCCAGGTGGAAGAGCCATTGATTTCCTCTGGAAGCAGCCATGGGATTGATAGATTAAATGCTGAAGGGCTAGGGATGAGGACTTTATGGAAGTGCTCATCAGAGGATGGACCTTTGGGATGTGGGTTTATTTGAGCTTCAGCTGAGCAACAAATAAAACCCAGGTAGGGCTGGAAAGAGGATTCCCATGTTCAGAAGGGAAAATGCAGAGGAATTACGAGAAGCAATAAGAGAGCTCACATAAGAGGGAAAGATTCAAAGCCTGGGAGTTTAAGACCTGGCCAGAACTTTTATTCCTTAGAGAAGTAAAAATACTTACAGGCGTGGCTGGGATAAATTCCCATCTCCAAATAGGTGCTAGGAGTAAATGAAGAGCCCAGAAGAAAACAAAGACAGAAGTCTTGGCAGGCAGGAGTGAAGGGTGAGATTTCACAGTGTCTGAGCTCAGACTTGCAAAATAAAACAGGAATTCCTCAGCCCTGCTGGAAGGACTGAGAACGAAATGGGACAACTGTGTGGTGAGAGTGAGACAGTCTGGGTGGACCAGGTCAGATCAGTGGCTTGGCTTCCCATGAGGATGTTGCTGTTGCTTTTTGGATGTTTGTGGGGTTTTGAGGGTGAGGAATTAGTGTCTTTAGGGGGAAAAATTATAAAGCGTTAAAACTGAGGAGTGAACCATTTGTATTTCTGAACAAACTGGCACTTGGAAATCACAAGTACATGTAACTGGGATTTTTGAGAAACCTGCTGAAGCTGGAAGGTGTCACAGGTTTTTTTCTGAGAAGGAGGAAACATAGTCCAGACAAGCAGATGGGCTGCCAGTCTGACATCAGTGGTACACTTAGTGGAGCAGCTTTGGAGACAGGCATTCATCAGTTCAGAGAGGTAACTGAAAATGGAAGGAGACACACCACAGGTTTACCAGCCTTGTATCTTGCTGGATTAATCACATCTCACCCTGGCAGTGAGGTAACTGATGGTCTTGATAAAGAGATTGCAATCAGTCAAGTTTATCTGGGTTTTCTTCCACTGGAGGAGGGAAGAGGGACTGAGTTTGGCTGTTGCAAGGAACTGGTAGGGAATTTTAGGCTAAGCTGGGAGCCTTGCAGGCAGAGAGGAGAGGAAGGATGTGGTTTTACAAGTCTGTCACTGATGTGATTGCAATGAAACCAAATGAAATCTGGTGTCTTCAACAAGAGACATCCAAAGGAGTGTGTGTGGTGACTGAGATGGTGGTGAGCCCTGTCTGGCATTGCTGTGCAAAAGCCTCACAGTCCATGTGGGAGGAGCAGGAATTCAGCTGAAGCAGGTGCAAAGATGGGGAGGGATCAGGACTCCCCAGATCTTTGGCCCAGGAAATAAAAACTGGGGAGAGGAGAACCATCTGCATCCCCGTCCATCAAAGAGGGAGCTGGTTAGTGGCTCCTGTTCAATGCCTGGCAGGGAAGTGAGTGTTTGTGTTTCAGGGCTTTCATGATGCTGGGCTCTGATCCCTCCTGCTTCTCCCCAGTCACTTAGGGGTGCCTCCAGGACGGGGAAACTGCCCCTTGACCAGTCCTTTGCCTTTCGACCTGATTTACACCGACTACCATGGACTCCAACAGATGAAGCAGCACATGGGGCTCTCCTTTAAGAAATACAGGTAAGCAAAGCCTCTGCCTGCTCTTATTCTCCATTTCATTAATTAGCAAGCAAAGACTAATGGTAATGGCCTCGAGGGATAGCCTTCCTTATTCAAGGAGCCAGACCCTTTGATTTTACCTTTGATTTTTGCCTGGCTGGTGCCTTGCTGTGTCCCCTGCTGCCGTGGCACGAGGCATTCCACTCGCTCTGGAGCCTCACGTGTTTAAGGTGAAACCCCATTAAAAGAGACTGAATCTGGAAGAGACCAAGTCCTTCATATGCCTGGTGGGGGGGAGGTGTGCTTCCAGTTCTGTGCCTACAGCCGGGGTGGGCACACCTTGGAGGGAAGTGTGAGCCTTGTGGATTTATAAGGAGCCCTGTCCTTGGCTCCTTCAGCATCAAGACAAATGTCGTCATCCCCTGGTACATCACCAGCCAGGAAAATATGTGATTTAATTTAGTGCTGATAGTCCTGCTATTTATTACGGTTTTTTCCCATCTCTTCCACTATCCTACACAACTTTATTAGAGAGAAAAATGACAAGCTGCGTTATTGCTTTTATTATAAATGCATTTGCTCTCGCATTCAGCTTGTTTGGCTCTTCCCTTGCTTGTTGTTCCCCTTCTCTCCTCAGTCTTGTGCTGGTAATGCCTGCCTCAGCATTCCCAGGATATTGGGAAAAGCATTAATAAGTCTTCAGGAGACTCATCGTTCTCACAACTGCCGGGGAGTTGAGAGTCCTGCAAGGCTAAATTGCTCCTCACAGGAAGGAGCAGTGGGTTGGGAAGGGCTCCTTGGGATGCTCCAGGGTGCAGACAAGGGACAAGCTGCCTGGGGCCACCAGAAGTCCCTGGAATTGGGACTCTCTCACACTGAGGTCCCGGGATCCTGTGTGCTGTGGCAGGTGCCGCGTCCGGGTCATCGACACCTTCGGGACGGAGCCGGCGTACAACCACGAGGAGTACGCGACGCTGCGCGGGTACCGCACCAACTGGGGCTACTGGAACCTCCAGCCCACCCAGTTCATGACCATGTTCCGTGAGTGGGGGGCAGGGGCACGGCAGGGTGGTTTGGGGGGGTCTGCAAGGAGCTCCCAAGTCTGCTTGGGCACCTCTCGGGCTGCAGAAATGATTTGAGGAGAGAGAGACCAGGCTCCTTCCACCATGATGGGTTGCTGGCTCCAGCACAGGCAGGGCACAGCCAGCAGCTTCCAGCTCCAGGGAAGGGAAGCGTGGGGTGGTTTTGATTGCAAAGCCTGGTTTGATTTCAGCTGGGATGCTAAAGGTGAGAGGCAGCTCAGTGATCTGGATTTGCCTGTGGCATAGTCAGGAGACATGCTTGTATGAAGGAGCCCAGTGACCCGTTGGCTGCTGGATGAATCAAGTGTTGCTTTTTCCTGGCTGGATAAAGCCCCTTTGGCAGCCTTAAAAATGCCTCACTTTGTAAAGAACCACTTGAGTGGCTTCTAAAGCCTGGATTTCTTGAGCTGCTTGGATGGAGATTCATGCCATTTTTCCTCCAAGCTCTGGAGCCGGGCTCGTCCCAGCTCCTGTGCTGCAATGTGGCTGCATCTTCAACCCTGGGGAGGTCCCAGAAAGCATCTGTCCAGCCACATGTCTTCTCCCCTTGGTGCCCACAGCTCACACCCCCGACAACTCCTTCATGGGCTTCGTGTCAGAGGAGCTCAACCAGACAGAGAGGCAGCTCATCAAGTCCAACAAAGTGAGCAGCATGGCGGTGGTGTACGGGAAGGAGGCCAGCATCTGGAAGGTGGGTGTCCTTGGGATGGTTTGGGAGAGCCCAGGCAGTCAGGGGTAGTCGTAGGCACAGCTGGGAGGCAGCAGCAGCAGCAGCTTCTGGCTTTTCTCAGTGTGTTTGTAGAGGACAGTCCTTGTCCCGTTCCTACAGGAGGGATGTGACACATCCAGTGCCTCTGAGCAAACAGGGAGAGGCTGGTGAGGCGCCATTCCCTGCTCTTTGCTCTGGGTGGTGCTTGCTCCCAGCAGGCTGCTGAGGTTGAGGATTTCATATCAATGATTTTATGTAATTAATTACAATGATTGCCATTAATTAATTGAAATGATTGCTGCGTTATGACGGGGATGGTTTGTCTCTGCTTTCAAGTACCCTGTGAAAGGGGATTGTGCTCCCTCCATCTGCCCGTGCCTGTAACTCCTGGGGGAGAGGGTGGGTGATTATATGGGGACAGCACCCACAGCACCCCCAAAACATCCCCCCTGCACCTCCTACAGGGGCTGTGTGTGCTCCCCCCCGTCTTACCCAGAGCCAGCAAGCTTCTTTTCCTTCCAGTGCTTTAAAAAGGAGCTAATTCTCACTGTCTCTTGATTTATTTCTGTTTTTCCTCTTCATGCACTGCCTGGGGCTGCTGCAGTTGCAGGTACTGTACCTCACCAGCTGCTGCTGGGCTTTACCTCTGCGCGTCTTCTCGGGAGTTGACTTTGCCTTGACGTGGGCTTGGTGCTCTGGAGCTGCCAGGATGGATGTGGGTTGATGCAGTGGGGGCTGTATCTGCTCCCTTTCCCCATCTTTCCTGATTAGCAGCCGCTAATTAGCAGGGATGCCTGCGGTGGGCCAGGATCCAGCCACGCCGTCTCCTCTTTGCTGTCTCCCTAAAAGACCTGCTGAAACCCCCTAAATCTCATTTTAGGGGAACTGTGATATCTTAGCTTATTTTTCCACCATTCCCCCGCACTTTCCTATCCAGAAATTGCATTTGAGCTTAGTTAGGTTAATTTAGGAAGGCACTAAAGAGAGTTAAAGTCTCAGAATGGACATTTTCCTCCACCCTGGGTGCTACAAGCATTTGCTCCTTTTAGTCAGAATTCACAAACAACATCAGTTTCCACAAAACTGCGTATTTGGGGTCATTTATTACTGTGTGAAGGGGCTGAGGCTGGTCCTTGCTGGTGGCTGGTCCTTGAGGCCAGGCTGCCTGGGCTTTGCTTCACATCTTGTGCTGCCCCATAGAATAAAATAAGGGCATAGAGGGATTTTTCCTTATTTTGAGGTTTAGGAAGGCAAAGAACACCTCCACCTTCTGGAGCCATTTACCAGCCTTGGACCAAACTCTGTCTTCAAAAGCAGGATGGTTTTGACATTTAGAAACATTTCATCAAACCTGCCTTTCCCATATTTCTTATTTCCTACCCCTCTGAACTTCTTGCTTCTGGTTTGCAATAGGAGCTGAAGTTTTAATAAGGTGAGAAAGGCTTGGTTTTAGCCTTGGAGAAGTCCAGGGATACATGGCTGAGGGCAGAAATACAGCGTTCAGGGAGGCTTTAAGGCAACAGACCCAGTTTTCCCAAATTCCACATTTACAACTCCTTATTCCCTCCTGGTCTCTGCTCTTTTGGGGCCCATTGCAGCACTGGAACAAGCTGAAAATGCAGCGTCCAAGGACTGGTCCCATTGTGGTTTTTCAAGCAGAAAAAGTTCTGCAGTAGAGAAATTGCTAAAAGGAAAGGTTGCTTTGCAGAGCAAAAGGAGGAAAGGCTTCAAAAGAAGAGAATTGATGACCCCCTTAATTTTCCAGGCAATGAAACAGGATTAAACCTGAGCAGGAAAAACCTGGGGACTCGTTACTTGGAATAAGAGGCTATTAGCAAGGTTTGGTCTTTGCAGTCTTCCCTCTGAGTCCACTGAAGTCTTTAATTCAGCAGCTTCAGAGTGGAAGTTGCCCTTGGAAGCAGCAGGGAAGGCAGGAGCTTGAGGTGCTGATGTTCAGGGTGATGGATCCTGCACTTGTCCTGGCTCTCTGGGAGTGTAGGGGCGTCCAGGATGTGTTTCCAAGGAATGAGGAGGGGAGGGTGTGGATTTTGCACTGCTGTGGGTTTACCTGAAGCATCGCGGGTGCTCTGGAACAGCAGTGTGAGAGTTAAATCTCCCCCCCCCCAACAACCGTGATGCAATAGGTCAGGCCCATCTTCTGGTGCAGTTCACACCTCTACCTTCCTCCCCAGGGCAAGGAGAAGTTCCTGGCCATTCTCAACAAGTACATGGAGATCCATGGCACCGTTTATTATGAGACCCAGCGGCCGCCCGAGGTCCCAGCGTTCGTGAAGAACCACGGGCTGCTCCCACAGCACGAGTTCCAGCAGCTGCTGAGGAAGGCCAAGGTGGGGGAGAGTCAGCTGGGGCAAGCCAGGACCCTGCCCCCCCATTACCTGCCTTCCAGCCTTGTCCCTGGGATAATTAGCTGCAAGCCTCTCAGCCGGGCTAATTAAACGGAGCAGAGCTCATCCTTCCAGATCAAGACGT
Source organism: Lophotriccus pileatus (assembly GCA_035583135.1). Taxonomy (NCBI): domain Eukaryota; kingdom Metazoa; phylum Chordata; class Aves; order Passeriformes; family Tyrannidae; genus Lophotriccus; species Lophotriccus pileatus. The sequence continues at coordinate 7,410,119 of JAWWES010000042.1, forward strand.
GTCTGATGAGTGTCTCCTTGCAGACTGTCCGCAGGCAGAGCACAAAGTTTCCCGGTTAATTCGTTTATTGCTAGATGGGGTATTGTTTTTTTTCTTTTTTTCTTTTTTTTTCTTTTCCCCCCACCATATAGCTGTGATAAAAATAACCGGCATTCTCAGAGGGAACGTGTGGGTGCGGGCACATCCCGGTCGCCTTCAGCTGGTGCCTGGGGGGAATATTCTTGATTCACCAGCCCAAACAGCTTTGCAAAGGAATCTTGCTCCATACAGAGGCAGTGGTTGTGACCACCGTGGGGGAACTTGCAGCTCCTGGACACCCCATGGCCATGTCCAGCTAAGCTGTAGTGCAGGGGGAGTTTTGAGCATATTGAGCTGTGGGGCGTTGAACTCCCTTAGAGGCTTGGTGTGCAGGGGCAGAGCAGCAGAGAGGGGTGCTGGTGGGTTATTTGGGAGACTTGGCCACATCCACTCACCAGCACATGGATTTTTCTCCCTTGTAGCTCTTCATTGGCTTTGGGTTCCCCTACGAGGGTCCTGCCCCGCTGGAGGCCATCGCCAACGGCTGCGTTTTCCTGCAGGCGCGGTTCAACCCCCCGCACAGCTCCCTCAACCACGAGTTCTTCCGCGGCAAGCCGACGTCCAGAGAGGCAAGTGTGGCAGCAGGAAAGGGCATGGGATGGGATGGGATGGGATGGGATGGGATGGGATGGGATGGGATGGGTGGATGGGATGGATGGAGCCACCCTTTGCACCAGGGTTTGGGCCAGCCTGGGGAAGAGCTGTTGCTAAACTGAGATTCCTTTGGGGGTTTTTTTGGCGAGGTTTCCTCCAAATGCACACACGTGGATACCTCTCCCGTTGTCACATCATCTCCATCCAGAGCACTTGGATACCAGGGGCTCTGCTGTGGGTTTGGGGTTTCCAAGGAGAAGGTGGTGCAGGAGCCTTCTGCAGACCACAAACCCCAGCTCCTTCCCCACCAGCCCAGATCCACACACCCCCCAACCCTGCTCCCAAACCTGGGCGATGCTCCCCTGTTCATCCCTTTGTCCCCATGGAGGGACAGCAAGACCTCCATGTTTTTGCAGGGGTATAAAATCCCTCCCAGGATTGCTCGTCACAGGGAATTCAATCTAAGTAGAGCAGGAACTCTTTAAAAGTTAAAGGCTTGAGAAAATTGCCTCTTTTATTATTAATAAAGTGGATAAAGCAGTGCAGTGCTCAGGGAGCGAGCTGGGGGATCAGGCAGCTCAGCCTTGCCACAGCCCTGCTTGGCAGCAGCATCGTGGGGTGGGGGGCACTGGGCTGTCCTGGCCCCCGTGTCTGCCCCCTGAACCCCCTGAATTAGCTGCTGGTGTTATCACCCATCCCAGTGGGTGCTGTGGTTGTGCTTCAGCCTGGAGTTGGGGTGGCAGCCAGGGGCTAGGGCTGTGAAGTGCCTCAGGGTGTTTATATGCCAGAGGGGAAGGAGGAGATCAGTCTGTCGGGAAGGAAATGAGAAAGGACAGCAAGCTGGAGAATAAAACACAGAGAATGCCCTGCTCTTCTCCTCCAGCTGCCAGGGGTTCAGCCCCCTCTGCCATGTTTTGTGGTGCCCCCAAAATACCTCCTCTGATCAGCAGCCTCTCTCTTCCCTTCCCAGAGGAGATCAGGGCTCTGGCTGCCTCACAGCCACGTGGGGCTGAAAAAAAAAGCAGTATATCCCCAAAAATCACCTGGGTGGGTGGCTGTGGGGTACCAGTGTGGGGACTGCCTGAGGCATCAGGGCGATGCGGCTTCCAGCACTGCTTTCTCCCAGTGCCAGACTTTCCCAGCCTTCAGTGGTGATGGATTTTCTCTCTGCCTTGTTTCTGGAGCTAGCAAACCTGGGAGACATGGTGCCTTCACACACCTTTCCTGCTTTGGTCTATTTTTGCCATCTAGACCCACAGATGGCTCAGGTCAAAGTTAAACTGTGCTTGTATTATGGAGATATTCAGGGCTGTGGAGGGATTTCAGTGTTGTTGGGAATGGGGCATCCCAACCCAGTGGGAATTTTAGCACGTCAGCCTGAGGTCAGGGGCCAGCTGGGTTCAGAGGAAACCTTTTTGCAGCAGCACCTCCCTGTGTGTAGTGAGTTAAAACTCAGTGTGTCTGTGCCTAAGCGATTGCTGCTCCTCTGCCATCACGGCTGTGAATGGGACAGAGCAGCTGTTCCAGTAGGGATTGCAAAATCCCACTGACACTGCTGTGTTTTAGGTGTCCTCCCAACACCCATACGCTGAAGACTTCATTGGGAAGCCACATGTGTGGACTGTTGACTACAATAACTCTGAGGAGTTTGAAGCTGCTGTCAAAACCATCATGAGGACCCAGGTACGGCTCAGGGCAGGTGTTGGGGTGATCTCCCTGCTGCTGGGTTTGGACAGCAGTTGCTGCTGCCTGGCTCTCCCTCTCAGATGTTAATGGCTTTTCTTTCCTTGCTTCTCCTTTGGAATTATTTGCACGTGCAAGGCAGAAATCCTCCTTTCCTGCAGCCTCAGGGGGACACGTGCTCCCACCTTGCTTTGGTATCGTAGGCAATTCCCTGGGGCAGAGCTGTGCCTCTGAGGGATCTTCTGGGCAGAGCTGGAGCAAGGGGGAGCTGAAATAAGGCAGATGAGGTTTGGAAGCAGGAGGCTGAGATTTCTAGAGATGTGCAGCAGTGCTGGGGTCTGGTGTGATTCAAAGAAAAACCCAGAAAGCATCTCCCTGCAAGTATCCAGAGAGCTGCAGACCCCTGTGCCTGCCATTCCCCCATTTCACTGTTGATCATTAGCGTTCAGATGGAGCAAATCAGTAGGAATAACTTCAAGAGTTGCCTCTGTGAAGGATGAAGGGATGCAGGGAAGGGGGGAACGTGAGGACCCTCGGGGAAGGCGGCGCTCCCGCTGCGCCCGCTCTGGAAGCGCTCCCTCATGAATATTTACCTCCTGCCCTGTGGCAGGAGCCTTTCAAGTTGTCCAAATTATTAAAGTCAATTTTCCTGCAGGGGAGAAAAGTGCTGATAGCCATTTTGCTTGCAATTTGCTTCGCCTGGGATGAGCCCTCCCCTCGTGAGGACAGGGATGTGCTGTGAAACCAGGGCTGGGGGGCTCAGCATTCACAGTGCTGGGTGGGATGTGGCGGGGACGGGGGTGATGCTGGTCAGAGAGGTGACATCCTAGCTTTTCCCTGCACTAGAGGTGGGTGTCTGTGACAGTTTGGGGGCTGTATTCAGCTGCTGTGGCCATGCCGTCAGCCTGGGTCTCTCACCTTACCACAGCCGATTGCCGCAGCTCTTCACCTCCCGCTCCTTTTCTCTACGAATTCGCAAAGGCAGCACAAACCTAACTTAGGAAAACAGTTGTTGTTCTGCACATTCATTCCTGTATCTCGATTAGAATTAAATTAAAAATAATTACATCCCTGCTGCTGTGCTGCTGGGCCAGCTGTCAGCTCTTGACCCTCCACCATCTGGGCTGGAGACAGCCCCGAAGCAAAGGCAGCGCTGTGGGCGGGCGGCCGAGAGCTGTTTTGGGAGAGGGAAGGAGGGTTTCAGCCTTTCCAGAAAAGAAGAAAGAAAATAGTGAAGCCTGGTGCTGCCATGCTATTAAAATAATTAAAGGGTGATTGGAGCATTAAGGAGGGGATGGGGGAAAGGGCTGTGCTGGCTCCTGAGCAGCTGTGCTGCGATGTCGGCTGGATGTGCGCCAGGTCATTTAGGTGCTTAATGATAATGTCTGGTTAAAAATAAAGGAACTAGAAAGGACTTTAGGGAAGGATTTGGTGGTGTGATGGGAAGAGCTGGTGTGGGGACCCACTGTGTCCATCACCAGGCACTCACCAGAACATGCCATGCCCATCCCTCTTTAGCCCAAAGACAAGCTCCTGTCTTGGACCAAGGACTCCTGCCTTGCAGTCCCTTCCCACGAAGCATCCCAGATCCTGGAATTACCATCAACAGCTGAAGGTCAAAGTCCTAAATTTGCCTCAAACAAATAAATCCAGTTGCTGACATCCCCCTTGCATTGTGACACACATTTATTCTGGAGAGGAGTGATTCCTTCCCTCCAAGAAGTTAATCCCACAGCTCACCTCTCTGGGGTTTTTAAAGACATTGTATAAATCCTCCCAAAGCAGAGCAGGGAGTGAGCGTGAATAACTTATAGCAACCTCTTTTTCCCCCCCTTCTTTTTATCTTTTAAATGGAAAGGTCTGCTTTATTAGAGATGCTGTCAAGGTAATTAAGGCTAAAAATTGACCTACCTTACAGGTTTAAAAGCCTTATTATGGGCTTTGGCTCCAGGAATCCCTGGGTATCTTGTCTTTAAAATACTGTTTGCTACAGCAGGAATTGAAAACAAAGGCATTAGCAGGAGGAACAGCAGAAAGCTGGTGGCTGGACAGTTTAGTGTTGCTGTTCTGGAACTTGGAGAAATTATTTTACCGATTCCTTTTTTTTCCCCCTGGAGGTTTTGTTCCCCTGGGGTTTTGTTATTGGAATATCTAACAAATTTGTCTGTGTTTCAGAATAAACACCATCAATTTATTTTTTTTTTCTGTCAAAACATTTCACTTCAAAATTACTGGAATGAAATACTATGGTTTTGTTTCCCATCTGCCTGCCTATGTTTGGAAATACCCTGCCAATTTATTGAAAGGAATGCTCGTATCCGAAATGATGCATTTCCCTTTGCTTCACCAACTCAGACAGATTGAACCTGAAACACAACATTTTTCCCCTCCTTGATGGGTGGAAACACTGGAAATTGAAAACTGACCTGAAATTGATTTTATTTAGGGTTTTTTTTTTTGTTGCATGGTTGAAAAATCGCCCCACAGTTGTGGTTTTGCATCTTCCAGGCCAAAACTCAGTCCAACATTTTTGGGGGTACGGGATGTTGTGGGAAGCTGTGAGATGCTCTGCCATCAACTTTTCCTGGTGGCAGTTGTGCTGGGTGCTGGGAACCAGAGTGCCAGGGACTGGGAACCACTTGGGGAGCTGATTTCATGAACCTGGTGGTAATTCTGATACGGTCAAGCTGACAGCGAGCACCTGGTTTGGTTCTGGGGGGGATTTGCTGATGCTCAGCAGTATTTTAGTGTTACCTGTGGCTGCCCCAGGCTGGCTGTGGCTCTGCAGCCAGGTCACTGCTGGCTGGGCTGTACAGCACCCCAGTTGCTATGCTGACACCCAGGGCTGCAGCTTGGGGTGGGATGTGCCATCCCACAGCTCCAGCCCTGCCCCAGCTCCCGTCGGGCTGGCAGAGCTTCCCGTGGTGTGGTTGTGCAATCAGAGCAGTTGGGATGCAGCTGGAATCCTTCACCAACCTAGTTTTGCCTGAAAGAAACTGCTTCCTTCTGGAGAGGGAGCTGAATCACGGCTTGGACGTGGCTTGGGTTTGCAATATGTGTTTTTCCATCCCCCCAGAAAAGCCCTTGTGCTCCCCTCTCTTGTCCTTTCAGAGGTGGCACCCGCTCAGGGTCACCCTGCAACTGCTGGGGAAGGCTTTTGGCAAGCTGTGCCTCTGCCATTCATCCTACTTGGAGCAGTTCTGGGTTTCCCTGGTGGCTTGCATCCCTGACCTTTTTATAAGGAAAATTGAAAACGTGGAAGCACCAAACCCCTCTACACCAGAGATCAAATCCTGGGCACAGTGACACGGGGCAAAGAGACAAATTGTGTCCCCCTGGGAAAGGAGATGCTGGCGGGTTGCCCCAGTGATGGATCACGGCCGTTATCCAGAGGTTACACGCTGGGGAAGGAGAGGGGTTTGCAAGCACCACCATTTTCTGGTGCCTTCAGCTTTTTCCATTGGCAAAAACGGTCCCCGCACAAGCAATTTAATAGACCCAATATTCTGGTGTAGTGAAGGGAGAAGGCTTCATTATATTAAAGTCAAACATACAGGACTATAATGGAAAATTATACATTTCAGACTATGCCTGAAAGAGCGGTGCATTAAACATCACAGCGAAAATAGCTGGTTAAAATGTTCCAGCCTGCTGTTACGTGCCAGCAGAGAATTGCATTATTTTTCTACTTATTTGTCTGATGACGTTTGGATTTTTTTCTCCCTTTTTCCTTTTGAGTGAGGGAGACTTACTGCTCTCTTCCTGCTGGACTAGAAAACCAGGGTTCTCGTGGTGGTATCCCTGTGGGACACCAATAACTCCCTGATGGAGAGTGGTGGGGCTGGAAAGTTCTGGCTCTGTGTTCCTCACCCGGGGCAAAGGGTGACAAAGTTCACTCTCACCAACCCCTCCACTCTCTCCCATGGTGTCCTGTGCATCATTCTGCCACGTCTCCACCTCAGAATCCTCGTCTTCCCCCGTCCCAGGGTTCTGGGGACATCCTGAGCTCCCAGCACAGGGAATGCCATTAAGGATGTGGCTGTCAAGAGGAGGCCAAATCTGTCAGATTTTAATTAAACAATTATCTTCTCAAAATTGGCATTTTCTATCAGCCCTGGATGCACGAGCTGAATCCTGATGAGACTGGGAGAGGGGAGTAGAGGGGAGTGAGAGGCTTTGAGGGACCCCCTGAGGGGGAGAGAGGCTGGAGGAGCAGGGGCTGCAGAGGGCTCTGCCCACAGCTCCTGCTGCCCTTGGACCCCACAGGGCCCACGGGAGTCTGTGGGCAGATGAGGTTGCATGTGAAGCATCACCTCTGCAGGTGCAAGGAGGTTTTCTGCCTCCATCCTGCAGTGATGTGCTGCACCCCACGGGGTACCACAGTGGTGTTTGGGGGGAATTAGGCTGATTTTTGGAGTTATAGCTGCTCTATGCCTGGCAAAATGGGGCTCTGGGAAAAGCCCCCAGGATTGCAGGTAGGAAAGCTGAGATGAGACTGAGCACTGGTGATGCTGAGCAAGGGGAGGGTTGTCTCCCCCAAATTGGTGCCAGGCAGCATCGAGCCCCCAGCCTGGCTCTGTGCAACTGAGACAGGCAGTTCTGCTATTTTTTTTTTCTTTTTTTGAGGACTCTGCCCCAGTTAAGTGAGAGCCCATCAGGAATTCAGAGGCAGGATTGGTGCCTGTCACTGTGTCAGCTCTGATTAGAGTGCACATCTGTAATTAGGCAGAGCAGCTGTGATTTCCAGCCTGGCTGAGATCTCAGGTGGGATATTTATGGCAGGGAGATGCTTAGAGGGTTCTCAGCAGACTGAGCCTTTGAGCTTGGGTTTGACGGGTACTTCAAAAGGAAATAGCTATTTTGGAGGTGCAGAGCTCAGAAAATAGAAGCAGCAGTGTTTTCTGGATTAATTATCTTTGGGGTGGTTTTGCTTATAATCCTTTTGCATGAAGCTCTGCAGAGATACACGGAGGAAAGGGAGGGGGTCACAGGACCAGGTCCTTCCATGCCCCAACATCCCGCAGCTCATGTAACATCTCTGGAAAAATAAGGGAGCGTGGGAAAATAAGTCTTCCCAGGGCAGAAGGTTTCTTAAAAATTAATTTGTTCCAGAGGGAAGCAGGACATCAGTGACACAGCCCCTGTGGCAGTGCTCTTCCCATGGGGAAAAATCAGTCTGGACCTCGGAGCAATGGCAGCAGCGTTTCGTAACCCACGCTAAAAATACTCCGTGATTTAAGTGCTGGTGACCCTGTAAATAGCATTTATCAATGTGGAGGTGCAGTGACAGCACCGACATCCACGTAGGTGTCAGTGTTTGCTCCATCCTGGTGTTCAGCCGGCTGCTGCCTCCCTGCCCCATCCCGGCCCGCGCCAGCAGGGACCGGCAGAGGTACGGCTTCCACCCCATCACAGCCACTTGTACTGGGCAGTGTGGCAGTGGGAAAAGAGAGATGGTTTTCCAGGTATTGTTCATAGCCAGTTGCAGCCCTGGGCTTTTC
>JAWWES010000042.1:7418074-7463657 GCA_035583135.1 Lophotriccus pileatus
CTGGGCAGTGTGGCAGTGGGAAAAGAGAGATGGTTTTCCAGGTATTGTTCATAGCCAGTTGCAGCCCTGGGCTTTTCTCTGGCCAGTTTTGGGGGTTGGAGTGCTGGGGAAGCGAAGCCTGGAGTTTTCTCTCTGAGCAGGCCAAGCTGTGTTGAGGTCAGGGGAACAGAGGATGCTAAACCAGACCTGAGGCATCGCTGGGATGCTGTTGCTCTGGATTAATTTGGCATCTTTACCAGTCCTACCTACTCCCCTGTATTTTAAAATTGCTCTCCCCTTGCTCCCAGTGCTGAGTGTTTCTTGGGCTGAAACAGTTCATACTTGAGTTCAACATGACCTATTGCATGAAAACTGATTTGATTTGATATGATTTTATAACTTACCTAAAGTGGAGAAAAGGGAGACTAAAATGGAACAGAGTGACTTCATTTTCACCGCTACACAGGTTGAACCTAAAAGTACTCCTTCTCCCTCTTTCTCTGGTGCTTTAATGGCTTGTGAGGTTTTTCCAGCCCTAGGATTCTTCCCTGCTTGCTTTGGTGGACAGACATGAGCCGTGGGCTTCAGTGGGTGGGAGAGCCATGCCCAAGGCAGTGCTATGCTGGGCCCCTGGGCTCAGGAGCTGGGCAAGGCTGTCCCTGCTTGCTGCCTGTGCTCTGCTCTTCGCCTTCACAGGTGGACCCTTACCTGCCTTATGAGTACACCTGCGAGGGGATGCTGGAGCGGATCCACGCCTACATTCAGCACCAGGTTGGGGGAGAATCTCTGTCCTTGCTGGGGAACCCTATCTATTCTCCTGGTCAACCTTCCCTCCTCTCCCTGGGGAACATCCCTGCCCTCCCATGGGCACTGTGCAGCCAGTGCCCTAATTGCAGAAAGCACCCAGGAGATATGGCTGGGGGAGGTTTGTCATAAACCAAAGATGCTGGGGGTTGGTGGAGGATGCCTGGGGATGTTGGGGCTGGGTCAGGGCCTCTCTTCTGCAGAGAATAAGGCAGCATTAGGAGAAGAGGTGACCAATGTGTTTATCCCCCACAGCAGATGCCATTTATGCACACAGGTGACCTCAACCTGATGAGCAAACTCACCATCCCAAGTGTCCCCCTGTCCTGCCAGCAGTCTCCCTTCCCCTTCCTTACCATCTGTGCCTGTCCCTCAGCTCACTGACCCATTGTCTTCTCTCCCACTAGGATTTCTGCACCACGTCGTCTCCTCCTCTGCCTCCCAAGACCAAGAGTCCTGCTATGCAAAGCCCTCCGAGCCCGCTGGCACTGTCCCCCAACGCCACTCACCTGGTGTGGTCGCCCAGCGCCAGCCGGGACCCCCAGGCCTGGCCCCCCGTGGACTCCCTGCAGGTGTGGGTGTCGGAGAGCCGGCACACCTGCACCGAGACCTGCCGGCGGCACGGGCTGGTCTGCGAGCCCACCTTCTTCAGGTTCCTCAACAAGGAGGAGGTGTTTCTCCAGTGAGTTGTGACCTTCTCAGTGAATTCGGGGAGGGGGCCAACAGCCAGACATTGTTCCCTTAGTCCCCATTTTCCTCATGTGCCCGCTGATGAAATCCCACGGAGGTGCCTTCGTGCCCTGCAATGCGGGCAGGGAATTGCTTGCCCAGCTTCACAGGACGACAGCCTTTCCAGGCACGGTTCCACCTCTGTCCCGCCCTGTTCCTCCCCTCCTCCTCTGTGCTCTCTGTGTTTCTCTCATTTTTAATGTCTCTCTCTGTAAAACTGCATTTTGAACACACAGCGGTAAAGTTTTAATAGCGTATAAATCTGCCACCGGGCTCCGTGCTGCTCTGTGGGCAATTAAAATGCGAGCCTTGCCGGTGCTGTCACACTGGTCAGGCAGGTGCTGCGTGTCCCACTGACGTTTTTATATGATAAATTAGAGCTGGGGCTTGGGTTTCACTCTCTCCCCTCCTTGTCCTCCTCCAGAACTTAAAATGAGCTGGCTTGGGGACTGAGCAGTTGAGAGGGGTTGGTGGGAGGGCGATGCCAGAGCTGCTGCTCCATCTGCATCTGGGAGGGATGTTGAGATCTGCACAGGGCATTTTTACTGCTCCTCAGGGCATTTGCTGATGCCCATCCCAGTTTTCTGGCTAATCCCAGCTAGCAGGGCACAAGTGGGCACCCACTGAGCTCCTGCCCATTCCAGGGAATGTTAGCTGCTGTAGGTGGTGTCCGTGGAGAGTGGACTGACCTGTTGGTCAGTGAGGGGCTATAAAAGAATTGTAGGATATCCCAAGTTGGAGGGGACCCACAAAGATCAGTGAGTCCAACTCCTAAGATTTATGTGGGTTTTTATGGGTGATCCTGAGCCACCCACTGCCCACACAAGGGCTGGGGTGGTGTCTGGGCTGCAGGGTTGAGCTGCACAGTCATCCTTTCCTGGGTGGTGACAAGCACTCAGTTTAGCCAAGGGGTGCCAAGCGTAGATCAGCAAAGATCTGCCCCACACTTCGCAAAGGAACCTCCCTGGGAAGGACAAAATCCCTTCAGTGAACCCCCAGGCAGGCTCCTCACTGAACTGACCCACCTCTGTCCTCGCTGCCAGGCTCAGCATCACCTGCGACAGCACCGAGTACGAGATGAACCATCTGTACCCCGCGGTGGCCGAGAACGTCCACGAGTGCTACCTCCAGAAGGAGCCTCTGCTCTTCAGCTGCGCCGGCTACAACACCAAGTACCGGCGCCTCTGCCCCTGCCGCGACTTCCAGCAAGGACAGGTGGCTCTGTGCCGGGACTGCTTGTGATGGGGGGCGTCCCCACCGCGTTTGCGACGCGCGACGTGCACCGAGCGGCTTTTTCTCGAAGCTCTGCAGCAGCCGAGGAGGTGGGACAGGTCCCTTCCCAGGGCTGTCAGACTCTGGGGGTTGTTTCATCCACCAGCCAACTGTGAATGACCATCTCCTGAACTTCGGTTTCACTTTCCTTCCCGAGGAGCATCGTCCGACCGCATCCGAACCCACCTGGACCTGGTGGCGCTGGGATGGGGTGGTGGGGAGAGAGAGGGGCTGGGGACACCCTTCCCCTCCCTCTGGCAGTGGGACAAGCCACCAGCAGACTGCAGTTTCAGGGTTTTCATCCCCTTCAAGCATCCTGAGTTGTTTTATTTATTGATTTATTTTTTTTTAACCCTCCCTCTGACAAGTGGTAAATTAAAGGGGAAGCAACACCCAGCCCTTCTGTGGGAGTTCTTGGGCAGGGCTGTGCTGGGGGTGCACTGGGGGGCTGCTGGGGCCTGCCGTGGATGTGGAGCTGGGGAAGGACAAAGCCCAAAGAGAGCAGCTGGGTTGGGTGGACACATGGGGGTTGTGCACCCATGGTGCCCCCAGGAGGAACCAGTGGGCACAGGGGCTGCTGGGGTTTGAATGAGCAGGCAAGGAGGAGGTTGTGCTGCAGCAACCAAAAGGAATTAGCAGTGGGCAGCAACCAAGGGGACACATCCTGACTGTGTGCTCCAGATGTTGCCACCACAGGAAGATCCAAGCCACCATCTTCCATGCACTGTCTTCACTTCTTCAGCTTTCCTTTCTGCCATTCATCTCGCTTTGGGGGAGTTTTCCCTGCTGCCAGTGTTTCCCCTCCCAGCACATCCCCTGCCTGGGTTGGTGCTGGCTGGGGTGACCTGGTTTGTTTTTGTAGGGTTGCTCAACAGAGCAGGGTGTTGCTGTAAGGTTGGTGCTGAGCCCTCCCGTTGTGTGGAAGTGTTCTGTGGTGAGACTCCTGCATCCTGTAAAACATGTGGCACAGAAGTTATGGGCTGGAAACTCCCTCCCACTCCTTCCCAGCATGGGAGAGCTCTTGGCCCAGCCGGGGAGGGAGGCTGGTGGGGTGGCATCTGTCCTGGCACTGTCACTGCAGGGTCCCAGGCCCTGGCAGGCTTGTCCCCCACGGCTCCTGGTGGCTGATGGAGAGCAGTGGCACAGATGAGTGCACGAGGTCTTCCCCTGTGACCCAGCTGCTCGCTGGAGCTGGGCCAGGCAGCCTGTCCTCTCCGTGGCAGGTTCTGGGAGAACATCCCATCCCTTCAGCTGTGCTGCAGCATCAGGCAGAGCCCTGCTCTCCTCACCATCTCCCTGCTCTGTCCCCAGGCAGGGTGACACCACAGAGTGCTCGTGTCCTCTGGGCATCCCGCTGTCTGAGCCTGCAAGCCTTGCCCAAATCCTGTGCTGAGGCAGGAGGTGGAGACACTGCCATTATCCCAGAGCAGTTTATCATCCTCAGCTCAAAGCTGCGTGGGCAGCCTCCATCCTGCCTGTGACGCCAGCCAAGGGGAAGGATTGATTAAGTAATTTCTGTGTCTTGCAGCCAGCATGTGTCTAAATAAAAGCAGCACAAACCTCTCTTAGCAGAGCTGAGCAACAGCACCTTTCTAGGCACCTCTCATCTCGGCCTCCAAGCATCCTCTGGCACAGACTCCTGCACCACCCACCCCGCCTGCTGCAAGTGCTGGGTGGGCAGGAGCCGGCCTGGAGGGGCTTTGCCAGCAGGACCCACCAGCAGTTCTCCTCCCAGGGTTGTAAAGACCAAATAAAACCTGGTTTTATAGGGGATCTAAGCAAGTTTTAAAGACCAAGAGGCTCAGGATGCCTCTGGAGGCAGCGCTTGTTACACATGAGCTCCCCTGGCAGCTTTTTCCACCGTTTCTGCTCAGCTGCTTTTAAAATAGCCTTCACCTTTCGGCAGCCCAGCTCTGCCTCCCACCGCAGAGAGTCCCAATTATCCCCTGGCAGGAGCATTTTTCTCCAAGCTGAAATAAGAGGCGGCTGGTTCACCTTCGCCGCTGCCATGGGAAATAATGATCTGTCTGGAGCCTTGTTGGAGCTCAAGTCAGCCTGTAAATTTGGGTGATGGGGCTGAGTAAGGCTCTGGCACTGCACATTGTGTCTCTGCCCTGTCGGTGGGCAGCGGGTCCTGGGCACCTTTTCCTGGGGAAAAGCCTCTCTTGTTGGTCCATCAGTGATGGCTCAAGGATTCAGGATGGCACAGGGGCTGGAGTGTGGGTTCTGGGGGCAGCCCCTCCTGCCTCATCCCGCATGGAACCCCAGCTGGGAGCAGGGGGATGCCTTGGTCTGTAAAATTCCAGGTAGGGACAAGGGCTGGGCTGTTTTGGGAATGCAAGTGCTGGGTGTTAACACCAGCTTTGGGTGCAAGATTGCCACCAAAATGTTAGGTGGGGATAGGTGTGTCAGGGCTGTGGGGCATTATTGGGTAATTATTGTTGTAAAAGAGAAGGGACTTACTTGGAAATACTTTTCTGCACCTGTTTCTGGCCCTGGCTGTGCCCGAGCAATCACTGGAGCATCCCACTGCTTTCCCAAGCAGGTCTCCAGCACTTGCCCTGGTCCCTGTGGCCAGAACACATTTTCATTTGGAAGGGAGACCTGAGGATACAAACATTAAATTCACAGTTTATTAAGTAAGAGCATGAAAAAGACTTAAAGGGAAGCAGAACCACTGCCATGTGAAAGAGATTCTAATTCCCACAGCTAATTGCAAGGAATAAATCCCCAGCTGGGAGGGGGGAAAAGGGGGAAGCAGTGTCAAAACTATGAATAAACCCAAACAATTAAAAATCAAATGAGGATCTGTGAGCTGCACCCTCCAGGGCTGGTGGACAGGACAGTTTGTTGAACAGCCAGCGTGTGGGGAGCCTCTGGGGTCTCCTTGGGGTGGGGGCTGGACCTTTTGATGGTGTCTCTGGTGGCATCCAGGCAGCAGAGCCTCCTAAAGACGTGCAGGGTTTTTTTCCTAACCTGTTTTCTGGCAGCTGTGAAACCGGGACAGGCGTGTCAAAAGAATGATATTGTTCTAGAAATCCATTTTCCTTACCTAGAAATGGAGCCAGGGGCAATTTTTGTTTCTGAGCCTTGCTCTTCTTAGTGATTCCACTCAGAACTTCCTTTCTGGAGTTGGTTGGGGTTTTTTTTAATCCTGTTTTTAATGTCGATGGCATCAAAAGCTTCCCTTGCCGGGGGGGAGCAGGGGGATCTGGTGGGAGGGAGGGTGTCCCCTCGCAGCATCGCTGCCAGTTGTGCACCTCTCCCTGCAGCGGCATCCTGCTCTGCGGAGTCAGCCCGGAGCAGCAATCGGGGCTGTAAATCACGGCCGGGGGAGGTAATAGCGCTGCTCGGCTCTTATCTGGGGCTTTATTAGGAAATCGTTAAAGTGGCTTTTCCCTCCTGATCCTCTGCTTATCAGCAGCCGGGTGAAATGGCAAATCGCATCCCCGGTGTGGACAGTCCAGGCAGGAGAAACCCATTTATTTCCCCTAACGGGTTTATCGGTAGATCAAGGAGCTGCTGAAGATGTAAGCACCGGCGGTTATTTCCCCAGGTGATGGATTTAGCTGCCACACAGCCTCCCGGAGCCAAAGCCTGCTGCCTGACAGGGAAGTCTGATGGACCCGTGGTCGGGACTGCTGGCTCATGTATTTCAAGGTCCTGCTTTAATTGAGTCCTGTCTCCCTGGTATCACACTTTTTTCTTTTTTTTTCTTTAATATTATTTTTTCCCCCCTTTAGAAAGACTTCCCAAAATAAACTAATGCTTTTAATCTCCTGTCCCTTTCCCTCATCTCTTTCTCCCTTTGGCAAAGCCAGAGCCATAAAGAACGTGAACAAATTGGAAATCTGTCCTCAGACTTATTGAGTGAAAAGAGCAGTGAAATCTTTTGTCCTTTTTCTTTTCTATTCTTTTTTATTTTTGTTTTGTTTTGTTTTGTTTTGTCTGGTAGAAGACACTTGGACAGGGGAATGAAACTCCCTTTCAGAGCTGTGGGGCTGAGTGTTCCCCTTTTTATCAGTGGTGCCCAGTGACACTCATTGTGGCTCGTTAGTGGAAAACCGTTAAAACCCCGATCGATGTTTTCTCGGGAGAGATAAGGCCCATTCAATATTATTCCTCAGGAAGTCAGAGAAATACCAACGAGCCATCCACAAACCAGGGCAGAACTGCTGAGGGTGCAGCTTCTCACACCGGTGCCTGGGGGGATGGGATGGGATGGGACATCCCCCAGGCCAGGGAGTGTGGAAGCTGAACCAGCCCTCAGCATCCAGGTCTTCTAAAAAGGGAGGGAAATTAAAGCTTGGGAGGATGGGGAGAGGGCACAGTGTTTTGGGGGGATTAGGTGCCTCTCTGGGGCTCAGCCTCTACCAGGACCTCTTGGCACAGGTGCCACTTGCAAAGGACCTCAAGAGGGCAAAAATGGATGAATAAAATACCCATTCCCAACACCAGGGTGCTGGCTTTGGAATGCTGGAGGACAGGGGCTGGTGGGGTGTTCAGCCCACCTCCTCACCATCTCTCAGAGGGCTCCCACCACCTCTCACCCTCTGGAACTCGGCTCCCAGCAGAGGCCAGTTAGAAGCAGGACAGAGGTTTGATTTCAGTGTTAGAACAAGCTGCCAGAGGTATCAGCTTTTCCTCTAAATATAAACGAGAAAACAGGAAATAACGATCTGTCCTAATTTAGTTCCTTTCATCTAAGGATTCAAAGCATCTCACAGCATCACTAAGAAACAGGGGAAGGCTTCGCAACCTGCATGGAAATGCAGCCACTTTAGAGGTTTGTGTGCAGCTTTTTGCTGAAGGTTGCATTGCAACCCCTCAATCACCAGCCCCAGTTCCTTCCCAAATTCCCTCAGTTTCCTGTCACTAAGACCAGGACCTGGAAAGTCAGCCTGGGAATGGGTGATGTTCTTGCAGCTTGACACGGTGCACATCTGGCTCAGCGCCACCAAGCGTGGAGGAGTGTTTATTTAATCAATTAATTGAATTAATTAATTTTCAGGAGAGTGGTGAGAAAAATAATAGGAAGTGCCAGCAGCTCTGCCAGCTGTCTGGCTGTGCAGCAGTGGGAGCAGGGGTATGATCATACATGTGGCTCAGGGGAACACGGCGAGCCTGGCCATGCAGTGCTGAGGCAAATATGAATCACAGAATCATGGAGTGGTTTGGGTTGGAAGGGATCTTTAAAGCTCATCTAGTCATGGGCAGGGACACCTTCCACTAGACCAGGTTGCTCCAAGCCCTGGCCTTGAATATTTCCAGGGTTGGGGCAGCCACAGGTTCTGTTCATCAGCAGCCCCTTGGTGCCTCAGCTGCAGTGCAGCTGCAAGGAAGATGTTCTTTGGC
Organism: Lophotriccus pileatus; assembly: GCA_035583135.1. Taxonomy (NCBI): domain Eukaryota; kingdom Metazoa; phylum Chordata; class Aves; order Passeriformes; family Tyrannidae; genus Lophotriccus; species Lophotriccus pileatus. The sequence continues at coordinate 7,426,214 of JAWWES010000042.1, forward strand.
TGTCCCCAAGCTCTTGCAACATTTCTGTCCCTCTTGCAAAGGCTCGTTCAGGTTTGGCATTGAGGTCTAAGCCCCCCTTGGTTCCTGTCCCTACTCTTTGCCATCTCTGCATCTGGGTCAAGCCAGGAGTGGTGACTGGGTGCTGAGGTGGAGCCCAGCTGGCTGTCACTGGCAGTGCCACTGCAACCTGAGTGTCATCACACAGCAGTGACAGTCCTCTGCCCTTCCAGCTGTGCCCAGGTGTGGCCAGGCAGGAACCGGGCTTGGGAGCAAGAAGTTCGTAAGAGAAATGTGGGAGGCAACAGATTTCCACACTTAATTAACTCAACAAATTAATCCCAATTAGAAGCTGTAATTGGGATTATAATGGTTAATCATCTTTCCCTCCAAGCCATAGCTGCACTATCTGTCTTAACTGTGTTATAGAAGGGGAGGACATGGAGTGACGTGTCCCTGACACCAGAGCTGCCACCCGGGCACACCCTGGGAGGGATTGGGTTGGGTCTGGTCCCCCCAGCATGCTGCTCCCCAGGGTGGGGGACAGGTGAGGGGACAGCACAGTGACCCTCTGTGACTGGATTGCATCAGCAGCACTTTCCCAAGAACATTGTGAATTCGGCTGCTCCTGCTCCTGTTTGAGGGGTCTCCTATCAGAAAACTAAACTGCAGGGAAACTTCATGGACTTCTCCACTGCTGTTTTATGCTAAAAGGAGCCTGACTGAAAACATCTGCTTATTCTTCTTTTTCTGAGCACATTAACTAAGCATCCTGCTCCTGTGATGGGTTGGTCTCAGCAGGAATATGGAGCAGCCTTTCCTCCTGCTCCACTCTTGGTCACATCTGTTGTCCCACTGGTGCCAGTGGGCTCTGGACCACATGGGTCCCAGTGGCAGCTCAGGACTATGTCCAGCCATGCCTCCAAATTGTCCCTGCTCGTCTCCTGCTCCCTAAAGCCCACTCAGCAAAACCCCAACACCTCTTTCCTGCACCCCTCTTCTGCTCATGGAAGCTTCCATCGGGGCTGTTACCTTGGGGAATTTGCTTCTGGAGCCGTGGGATGAGAATCATGCCCAGAAGCTGTGACCCCCCACCTGGGCACTGGGAAAGATACTGCCAGTGCCAGTTTGGCTGTGGGTCCTTTCCTGCCCTACTGAGCACTGGCCAGGGGGCTGAAAGGTGAATCTTGGACAGGCTTCACCTCAAGAGCCGGCTCCCAGCATGGCCTCTGAGGGAATATTGGATTCCCAGTGTCCAGGATGCACCAAAGCAGTCGGGCAAAGCTCTATTAAACACCCCAGAGAGGACAAACTCACTGACAAAATCACTACTGCCAATATTTAGCAGCGCAGAAAATGCGGGATTATGCTCCTTACATTCGTCTCAGCGTTATCCAAAGCCGCAGAGAACTCGTGCTCCGCCGATCCCGGGGTTATCTTCCGTGAAAGCCTGTTCTGCTGCAGGGGGAGGGCGATGCTGTTGGCATCCTCCTCCTCCGGCCGCCCCGGCACAGCCGGCGCCTTCTCACCTGCCCACCTCCCGCTCCTCCACCTCCCACCGGGGGCTCCACGGGCTTCGAGGCTGCTATTTCGGTTGGCTGTTTTTGTTATGAGCGTTGTCGAACAGGAAACATAAAAACCCGAGGCCCCTCGGCGGTATTTTTAGTCCCGTATCGGTGACGAGCTCCGAACCGTCAGCAGGACGGTGAATTAAAATGAATCTGCATCTGCCCCTGCGGCATTTTTTTTGCAAAGCTTGTCTCCCTCTGCTATGGGGGGGGGATGGTTTTACAACCCTCGGTTTGGGAGAGCGCCAAGTACCTGCCAGGCAGCCCCAGAACAGCAGTGGGAAAGCGGCAGGGACGGGGTGAGGGCGGGCAGAGGGAAGAAAGTGGGATTCTCGTTGAGTTTGCAGGGAGCTCGTGCCTCATCTGGCTGCTCACCCACGGGGGCTGCCTGTGCAGGGGCAGTGAGCCAAACTGGTTGTACTGGTTTGCTTGCAGAGCTGCTGGGAGAAACTGGGCAAGATGCTGGGGATGGAGGGATGCCCTCAAACAGGTGGGAGCAGGACCCAACCACCCTGGATGGGGAGGGAGAAGACTTATTGCCATGGAGACTGATGGGAGAGTTGGAAATGGGCTGCCATAGAAACCAGTCTGGGAGTCTATGGGGCCATCCCACCAGGCTGGTACCCGGGCTGTGGGGTTGGTGATCTGTGTGGCATGGGATGGCTGGGACAGTTGGATGCTCCAGAGCAGGGTTGAGCCCCACTGCATCCCCCAAATGGGCTATTGGGGGCCAAACTGGAATAACACATCCCCAAACCGAGCAGCCCAAGCTGGAGGAGCGTGGGCTGGTGGGGGAAGAGCTGATGGATGTGCCTGGCTCTCGGCCACACAACCTGCCAACACTCAGGGCTGTGAATTGAGCAGAAACACGAACACTAAAGCAGCTGAGGGTGGAATTGCAGCACGAGACACATTTCCCAAGAGAAGTTACACAGAAGCAGACAGGGAAAAGCAGGACTGGGATGAGGGGCAAGCAGGAGCAGCAAGAGGGATGGGGGATGCAGTGGCTTGGCAGCAGTGAGGTGATGTGAACAGCACTGATCAGTTCCTGCTCCCCAGCCAGTAAAGCATCTTCTGTTTGGGTTTTGTGTTTGTTTTGCTTCCTAAATCACAATTTTGGGAAAACAGGAGAGGCCTCAGCACCTCTGGGCTGAGCCTCTCCTCTGCAAGAGGAAGGTGTCCTCAGTGGGGACCAGGGTGGCTTTTGGCACCCTTCCCCTGGGCCATGTTCATTGTGCCTCACAGCAGTTTCAAACACCCCAGGATGCTTCTGGCCCTTCCACCTTTGGCACAGACCTGACTGGCACATGTGGGCTGGCAGGGTCTGAGGGTCACCTGCCCAACACCTGCAACAGGAGAAGCAGCTGTGTCCCCTCCACACCTTTCCCCTGCATTCAGCAGCATCTCCCCACCAGCAGCTGGCAGAGGGATCCTCCATGTGCAGGTGATGAGCGCCACGCCACGAGCTGGTAACTCTCCAACCACCCACTCGCCTATTTTATGAGCACAAATACACTCACTGACATTTCCAGTCATTATTTTCTGCTCTGAAGCTGCCAGAGCTGCTGAAGCCAGGTCAGATGTGACACTGGCTGTGTCCCCTTGCTCCAGGGAAGGAAAAGCTGCCCTGAATCAGGACATCCTCCCACCCCAAACATGCTCTGCTGGGCCAGAGAATGCTCTGGCTGTAAATTCCAGGACTGACTATCTCCACCTGTGATGGGATGAATTGATGGCAAAGGGATGGGAACACCTGAGACCTAGGAGAGGAAATGAGGGTTCCTCCCAGCTGCGGTCCTAAAAGCATTTTCTGCCCTTGTTCCCTATTCCCAGCAGTCTGGACACAGTAGCCTGGGGCCAACCTGGTCTCTAGTGAGCCCACCCCATGGAGCAGGGAGGGTGGGAGCACCTGAAGCCTACAAAGGGTTGTTGGAGGTTAGATTTGGGCTGTGCTGCTGAAGATGGGGGGGCTCTGGGATGCCCTGGAGCGTGGCTGCAGGAGGAGGGATTGTTGGGGCTCTGAGGCTCCTCAGTGAGTCGATATCCCCACCCCTCTGACCTGTGGGGAGGGGTGTCCTGAGTTTCAGGAGCCAGGCTGAGCAGAGCAGGGCTTGTGGCCAGAACCCCAAGGTTTGGGAGCTAGTTCCTTCTGTAGATTAAAGGGCTGTGTTCCCCTCCTCCACATGCTGGGCTGGTGCCCAAGAGCTCAGTTTCCCCTTGCTGGGGCCAAACTCAGCTCTCGTGCTAACTGCAACCTCAGGATGCCCTTTAATTTTTAATGCTTCAATAAAACAGTAATTACAAACACTGGGATTGGTGTTTTTTAAGCAGAAAGTATTAACTTCGTGGGGTTTAATTATTCAACAGAAATTAATGAAAGTGGGGCTGGATCCTGCTGGCTGTCTTGGCCTTTCCTAGCAGGGCTGGTACCCATCTGCTTTGCAGGGAGGAGGGCTGGGGGTAGGATGAAGCCCATCACTGGTGCCTGAGGGCTATCCAGGGATAACTGGGTGCTTTAGAAGCCAGGGAAGAGGTGTGTGTGTGACCAATAAACAGGGCTGGGTCAGGGAGGGGAGAGGTCTGGGGGGCAGAAGGACTGCCTATCCCCCATAATGGCTTTTTCTCTATCCCTGCAGGATTTGCAGCCTGGGCAGTGCAGGATCCCAGCTGTGGAACAGCTCTGTGGGAGGCGAGTGACTGCTGTGGTCTGAGAGATGCCATTGGAGTCTGTGCATTAACCACAGTGGGGAAGCTGAGACAGGAGGCAACTGAGGAGGTGGTGTGACCCTGTGGTTGTCCCCCTGTGCCCCCCACCCAGCACCTGCCCCCGTCCCCTGGCTGGGAGGGGACTCCAGACCTCCAAGTCTGTGTTTTTGCAGTTCTCTGCAGCCCAAACTGTGTTCCCTGGGAAGGTTGCAGGCTTGCTTTTAATTACTCTGCTCAGGCACAGTGCAGTTCTAAAGCACCTTTGCTGGGGTTGAGACCCAGAGAGCTCCCAGGGCTGCTTAAATAGAGCAAAACTGTTGGTGTCTTGGAAAAGCTTGTGGATTTGGGCTGGCTGGTGTTGGACCCCTGCCTGCACACGGTAGCAGTGGGGTTGGGAAAGCCTCGATGGAGGAGAGTGTGGGATGGGGAAACAGGGGGATAAAATACTCCCTGTGAGGAGGGAATGGGGGCTCAGTGGGCTGTCATGCTGAGATGGAACCTGTTGGGGTTCTCCAGTTTCTTGCACCCACATATGAGACCTAAGTTCTTTTCCCACATCCACAAAGCCCCTTCTCCTTACAGGCACCAGCCTGTCCCCTCATCCTGTCCTGAGCAGCATATCCAAGTGGTGATGGACCTCAGGGGCTGGCATCAGATGAGGTCTCAGGGAACCGTGTTTGCTAGAAAAGTAGATTATTCTTGTTAATATTAATAGTTAACTGTCATGGCTTCATCAGTAAATAAACCTGTGGGATGGTAAGAAGACAGTGAGAGTGAGGGCTCCTGGCGAGATGGAAGTGAAATGGCTGTTTGTCAGGGCTGGGGGAATGAACTGAAGTGAGTGGAGGAGGTGAGGGCTGGTGGGGGGAGTAGGGTGAGAATGATGGCTCTGCTGATGAGGTGCTGGGGGTGGGGAAGGAACGTGGAGTCATTTGCAAGGGAAATGAAATTATCACCTGCTTCGTCTGCTGTCCTCACATCGAGGAGCCTGATGAGCTGTGGGGGAGGGGGCCGGGCTGGGTGGCCCTGGGAGCCCCCCAGCACCCTGGTGTGGGGGCTGCTCCTCATGCAGAAGGGGCTGCTGTAGCCCTCAAGGGGTCTGGGGTGATCTGCTGCCCATGGGATGGGCTTCTTATCTCCTCTGCCACCACTCTCCTCATCAGAGTCTCATCTTGCTCCATTCAGGCTGTATTTGGGGAAGGTCACAGCAGGGAAGGGTGGTCAGTCACTCCTGGAATGGGAGTGGGGGGATGAGGGGCAGAGATGATGCTGATCAAGACGAGATCTCTGCTGAAGCAGGTGAATCCTGGTGTGGTGATGCCCAGGGCATTTGGGCTGTGCTGTCACACAGATTCATGTCCCCAGATGGGTCTCATCACATCTGGGGAGGTGGTTTTGGCTCCCCTGCATGTGCAGGTAATGTGGGGAACTTCTGCCTGTGGTGGGGCAGCAAGAGCACCCCTTGGGGCACAGGGCAGTGTCTCAGCCTGTGCTAAGGGCAGGGTATAACCAGCTCCAGCCCCGTGCTGGGGGTGCTCCTCTTCTCTAATGCAAATGTTTTCTCATTCCCATCCCATAAATAGGGCATCAGTGGTTCCTGGGTAGGAACACAACTCCCTGGTCTCTGTTTCTCAGGGTGATGTCTGCTGGACTGGGAATAGAAGGGCATTTGGCTTAAAGGAGGAGCACTGGTGAGGGAAGGGTGATTTAACTGTCTCAGTTAATAAGTTGTGGCAGGGCTGGCCTGGGTGAGGGACCTGCCTGCCCCCCGCCGGCTCCACAGAGAGAGTTCACAGCTCTGTCACCAATCATTTGGGGCGTTTTATTTAGGTCTAACTTTGATTTAACTCCAGTAGATTATAAAGACAAAAAGTCATTCCAAGGCACTTTACTCAGAGGGGAAAAAGAGAAAGCCAAAACAGAGCAGTTTGATGTTGTCAAAATGATTTTCCACTCCTTCAAAATCATCTCACAAAACTAACCCAGATTTTACAAGGCACTGAGGCTTTCAAAGAGCTGCCTGTCTGTGCAGGAGATGGGTCTGTAAAATATACATTATTTTTTTCCCCTTAGTACTTTCACAGAACCTGTGCCTTGCCTCATTCCTGTGGGATCTGTATGGGCTCGGTGCTTTGTGGGAAGCAGGATCCAGCCTCACAGCTCATCCCAGGGCTGTAAAGCTGCTGTGGTGCTCCCAGGAGCGAAGTGAGATACTCTGGGGAGAGGCCGCAGCGTGTCCTCACGTGCAGGAGGAACGGAAAACCCCAGGTCACAACCAGGTCTGAGAGCAACACCCTGTCCCAGCCGCCTTGCAGAACAGCCTGTCCTTTGTTTTTTGGGAAGCTCAGGCTGGCATGGGGTCTGCATGGAAGAGAGCAGAGGATGGAAAATCGTTGGTGATCTTGTGCCCTGGAGCTGGCTGGAGTGGCAGGGAGAGCTGTAAGCTTTCATTTAAGAGAGGATTGTTAGCAGGGTGATGGAGAGGCCAGTGCCGGGTTAATTGCCGCTTCCTTGTTTGTTTAGTTAATTGGTTGGGTTCTGGAGGAGAAGGAAAAGGCAACCCTGTGCTGTGTTTCCAGAGAACAAGCAGGGCTGGCTGGCACTGTGCTCCCAGATGATGCACCCATGCTGGCCACTTGCTTGGCTCACCACAGTTGCCCCTGTTTTCAAGAGTTAATGATGATTGCGAATTAATCTGGCTGATCATCCCACAGTCCTACTGCTACAGGGGCTGGATGGAGATGGGGTGAGCTATGGGAGCAATTCCTACAGCTCTCAACTAAACAGCCCAGCTTGACCTGGAGACATGAAGTCTGTAGGTGCATGGTAAAAAAGCATAGTTGTAGGAACATGTTAAACAAGGGTAGTAATGGCTTTGGGTGCACCTCGGTCTGCCAGGGCTCTGGGTATTGCTCATCCACCTTGGCCATGCCCTGCTTATGAGAATCTGAGTTTCTTGGCAGGAGATGGAGCGCAGGACCACCAAAAGGACTTCTGAGAAGGACATGGAGTGGCAGGACAAGAGGTGATGGCTTCACACTGACAGAGCACGGGGTTAGACGGGATATTAGGAACAACTTCTCAGTGAGGATGATGAGCCACTGGCACAGGTTGCCCAGAGAAGCTGTGGCTGCCCCATCCCTGGAACAACCTGGTCTAGTGAAAGGTGTTCCTGCCCATGGGAACAAGATGATCTCTAAAGTCCCTTCCAACCCAAACCATTCTGTGATTCTATGATATGATTCTGCATTCAGCAAATGAAGATGCATGGTTGTTTCCAAAGGAGGCTGCTGTGGGCAGGTGCAAAGTAGGCAGTTACCTTCCAAAAATGGGGAGGTGAGGAGAGAGAAAGGGAAAAATAAGCCAGATGAGAGCAGGGACTGTGCTGAAAGTGCCTTCTATTTATGATCGCACAAGGTCAACAATAATCCCCACAGCTACGAGCACATAAAAATTGATTCTTTCCTGAAGAGATTGATGGATTCATGGTCAAAGCATATTCCCTGATCCTGCTGCCCTCAGCATGGCTGGAATTTATGGAGATGGTGTTGTTTCTCTGTGGAGGACTAAATAGCTTCTCAAAAAGCGACCACTTTCATTTCAGATCTGAGGTCCTGGGAGGTTGCTGTAAATAAGGGAAGTGCTTTCTCCAGCTGCTGGGCTGTATTTCCAGAGCTGAGCAGCTGCCTGCTGTGGGTCAAGGCTCTTCACCCTGCCCCAAAACTTGGTGTGAGGTGAGCAGGGTGATGTACTGTGAGATTTACAGAGGTCATGTCCCACCCAAGTCCAGTGCAGGGGTGTGAGAGGCAGATCCTGTGAGGATAAAGGCTCTGCCAGTTTGTCCCAGTGCTGTCATGGCAGGGAAGAAAGGACAAGCATTCCTAAAGTCTCCAGCTCCTTCCCCAACAATTCCCAAACAATCTCATCTCACCACTCAGATGTCAGTTGGAAATCTCCTTCACTTTTTCATTTTAAAAATACCCAGCTTCAAAGCCGCAGCGTTTGAAACCACTTTGTTTTCCACAAGTGGCAGGAAGCTCCCAAACAAAGCCCATTTATTTTTCACAGCTTCACCCCCTCAGCTATTAAAGCCTGGGCACTACTGAATCCCTGAGGAGTTTCCTGGGGCCTGTGCACACTCAGCACAGGCAGCTGTAACACCCCCATGAGTGGTTTGTGCTCTGCACCTCTCATGCGGTGATTGAGAGCAGCTTTAGGTGTGCTCAGAAGGTGTTTCTGTGAGTCCTTCTGCACAACTTCTTGCTGAGTGTGTTATAGAAACTGCTGCCACACAAAGGGATCCAGGCACTGGGGAAGCAGCAGGTTTGGGAGGTCAGGCAGGGATGGGCTGGTGGAGATGTGCAAGGAGAATCGATGCCAACCTTTTTAACAGCCACGTGTGTATCGAACAAAGCTCTTTAAAAGCCTTTCAGACAGCAGTGGGTTCCCCCTGTGTGTGATGGGGTTTGTCATGCCCAAAACAGGGTTACGTGGAAGTGCTGGCTGCCATGCTCAGAGAGTGCTTGGTGTGTGTGGGTGGGGGGTTCTCCAGGTTGAGGTGTGAGGTCCTGCACTGCCTCCCCTGCTGAGGGCTCTGCCAGGACCTTGGAGCCAGGAGGGTCCCAGTGGGCTTCCTCCCTCTCTGGTGTCCAGACATCCCCTTGTGCTGCTGAAGAGAGATGCATCCCACTGCTCTGCCACCACAGGATGAGACAGGCAGCAATAGGGTCGGTTGGAAAGGAGCAGAGGAGCTCACAGCCAGGAGAGGTGAAAATGAAGTAGCCCGAGCATGGGCAGAAAAGCCACGTTCAGAAATGTTGCTGGGGGGTGTCAGTGTTGCTCTGTGTCACTGGCAGTGCTGGAGCAGTGCCACTCACCTGCCAGTTCAGGGTGGGGTCCCTGGGTCTGTGCAGCTGGAGCTCCATGTGCTGGGTGGGAGCAGTCCCCGTGATGTGTCCCCCAGGCTGCCCTGGAGCAAGGGTCTCTCTCCATGCCCAAGGACCCTGCAAACACATCTTCAGGTGGAGGGAAGGCAGGCAGTTGTGTTGATCCCCTCCTTGACCCAAATTTCAGCCTCTCTGGAGCAGTGCTGAGCTTCCTCTGTGAGGGCTGTGCAGACACTTGCTCTCCACTCGCACGCAAACACTTGCTTGGAGGCTGTTGCCTTTTTGCAAGCTTTCCCAGCTGGAACACGCTGCTGTGGGGTTTGTTGTTGCTTCCTCCTCGCAGTGGTGCTGAGCAGTCCCTGCAGAACACCCCTCACAGAGGGATCACCTCCTCCACACAGCCAGCTGCCCTTTGGCTTCATGCTCTTGGGACCCGCTGGGGGGGTTGGAAGCACAAACCAGGATTACAAAGCAGCAGTGAGAGGGAAATGCCAGGGAGCCCTGGGCAGCCTTGGGCATTAAAATGCCATGGTTTTTCATCCCCTGGTATCCCCCCGCAGCGCCTCAGCTCATAACAAACCCTTCCGCCGCTGAGCAGCAATCCCACACAAATCCTTTGGTATAAAGCTGCTTCCCAGAGGGGTTTTAACAAACACTGGATGAAGTCTGGTGATGTCTGCTCTAGTTCCCTGTGCATCCCAGCACCAAAGAACCCTGTACTCTCACCTGCCCTCAGGGAGCAGCTCTGGTGAGCGGAGGTCAGCAGTGCGGCTCTGTGCCCCCTGCCAGGCTGACAAACCGGCACGTGGTCCCAAATTAACCTCATCCTCCTTCCTACGGGCGAGTAAACAGAAAAACTATTTTCCTCTTCACCTCCAGGCCCGGGTCCCTGGGCTGCTCCTGCCAGATGGCAGCGAGCAGAGGCTCCTCCGCCCGTCCCTCCCGCTGGCGTGGCACGGCTGCCGATGGACGAGGAGCTCCTTCCCAAGCCTCTCTCCAGTGCTTTGCACCATCTGCAGCAGGAGCCCACGGGGCTCAGGGCACTGCCTGAACGAGCAGCACCCTTCCTAAGTGTAAAATTGGAAGCAAGGGGAGCAGGATCAGCGGGTGCGTTTGAACTTGCTGCCCTCCCTGCGTGCAGCCAGGGCGGGTCTCCACAGCTCCGCTGCTTTTCTCCGTCTCCCTGCGCTGTTTTCCCAGTGTCTTTCAGCGGGTGTTAAAAGCAGCCTGGCCTCGGAAGACACGCTGCACGTAGCTTTTATAGGTGGCTGTAAGTTACCTGCTGGAAGAGCCCCAACATGGATGTTTGCTGCCTGCAAATGCTCTTCTGCTCGTTTTCTTTGAGGCTTTTGCAGCTCCACGGTGTTTTGATCGACCAGGGAAAGCCCAGCCTTGGCCAAAGAGCAGCCATGAGACCTTCTGGGGAAGGGAAGGGGTCACAGGGGGTCCTGTCCATCCCCTTCCCCTCAGGGCTGAGCCCCACGACCATTCCCAGCTGTGGGAATGCTGATGTGCACTGTCACCCTGAGCCACATCAGGCCAGGAACACCAGGCTGGGGGAATATGTATTCCCCTTGAACGTTTTTTTCCAAGCTGGGAAATGGGGGAAAGCATCCTGCAGTGTGAGGGGGCAACTAACGGACCCCAGAGCAGAAAATGCTCAGGAAATACACTGTATGATGTGTGAAAACTGAAAGCCTGCATTCCTGGAGCTCAGCTCTTGCTCTGTGAGCAGCAAAAGGACCAGTCCCTGCGCTGCAGAGAGGATTGGGGCGTTCTTCCCTGCTGTTCTCCCAGTTTTAAATGAAAGCTGGGATGCTACATGAGACAGAGATGGTGCCCATGGCCCTATGCAAAGTGCTGGTTAGGCAGCTCCCACAGGATCCCCAGCTTGAGGGCTGGGACACTTCACAGGAGGAAAAACAAAATCGTGTCTGTGTCAAACGCAGGAGCTGAATCTGCTCCGCTGATTTCCCAGGTGAGATCCCTGCCAGTGTTTAAAAAGGATGAATGAGACGACCTGGATAATTACAGGCCTGTCAGCTCCACTTCGATCCCAGGCAAACTGATGGAGTGGCTGATGTGGGAATTGATTAATAAAGAATTAGAAGAGAATAACATCAGTGAATGAAAGGGAAGGCGTGAGTGTCTATCAACAGGTAGGTTTTGCAGAAGAAGCATTCTGGGGCAAAGCTGGCTGGTTTGGAGAGTGGGTTTTGTGTGAGTTGTTTCACTTGAGAGACAGAGTCAAAACCGGAGCAGCCCAGCAGGGCACAGGATTTTGTGCCACCCAGCTGGATGTCACTGTGGGGGAGTAGTTTCCTGTGCCTGTTGTCCCCATCCCACCCCAGCTTCAAGCTGTGCCCCTCTGGACAGAGTCCCATCCAGCATCCCACTGAAGTCACATTCTCCTGGCCATGCATGGACCAAGCACAGAGCTGCTGGGAGGTAACCAGAGGGCAGAAAACACCAGGAAAACACGTTCCTGCCCCGCTCGTTCCAGCACTGCCTATCCCCCCACGTTCTTTCGGCCTCCTTGCTGCCAGGAAGGGTGTCAGCATCCGTGCAGGATCCATCCCAGTGCTGGCTGCAGTGCTTGCCTCCTTTTCCAGTTGCCATAGGAACAGACAAAGGCCTCTAAAGCATCGCAGTGGGGTGCGTGTCTAGGTCATGCTGTGGAGCAGGCAACCATTTTATAGTGATAATAAATTCAGGGAATTGGGAATTTGGCCAAAGTAGCACGCAAGGAAAGGACTTGAAAAGGCAGAATGGAGATAAATGAATGAAAATAATTTTATGACAAACGGCCATACGCTGTGCCAGACCTAACTGAAATCCTTCTCTGGAGTTCAGGCAAAAGGGGCCGGGAACACAGATTGTACGGAATTATTTGTCCCTGAGACCTGGAGGTAGAAAGGCAAAGGCAGCACCTGAAAGTGTTTAGGGGACTATTGGATTTCAAAAACCTTCGTTATCTTCAGTCCCTGCGCTGTCTGGCTGTGAGTTACTGCTGGCCAAAGATTTGCCATCTCTCCATTTGCATGACAGGAACCGGAGAGGCACCAAATCATCAGAGATGAGATCTGGCCAAGCAGAGACAGCCCTCTGAAGGTCACGGAGAATCTGCTGGAAACCTCTGCATGGGGCAAGGAGGTGGATGGCTCAGTGGAGCTCTGCAGATCCCCGAAGGTCTCCCAAAGCAGCACAGACCTGTGGGGTCTGGGAGGTCCCCCGGGATCTTGGGGATCTCCTGGATCAGCTGGTGTTGGCAGAAGGTTGATTTCTGGAGCTCTCACTCATGTGTTCATACTTGGCTGATCCTCTCCTGCATCGTAGGGTGGAGATGCTCTCCTGCTCCAACCCGGGATGCTGCTTGGGTGCTCCCCACCACCCTGGCACACTTCCTCCATCTCCTGCCAGACCTATGTGCTATGCAGCATCTTCCTTGCTTGTTTTCCCCTGCCTGGTGAAGCAGAAGCAAACCCTTTGCCAAGTCTCTCTTTGCTGACAGAGCCCATCCCCTCTGTGTTCACACCAGCTTTAACACATCCAGCTCCTACAGCAAGAGTGTGGCAGCAGGAGAACACGGGGGCAGTCGCTGTGGGAGGTGGTGGCAGGTCACTGGCTAGAGCTGGCACTGAGGGCAGCAGTGTCTTTGCGGGCTTCAGTGAGGATGAGGGGGCTGAAAAATGGGTGGAATTGGGTGTATTAGGCAAACTTTTTGTTTTCCCAGCCCTCAGACCACTAACAAAGGAGGCTGTTGGGTGATGCAGCCCCTTGTTCTCCCCAGCCTGGCACAGCAAGCTCAATGAAGCCCAAGAAGGCATCTCCCTCCCCAAGCCCTTCTCCGTCCTTCCCCCTAATTGAGATTTGAAATGCATTTTATCTCACCCTGTCCTCTTGGCTTCAAGAAGCAGAATTTCTCATGCTGATTTAATTGCCTCGTTATGTCAAACAGGTTCAGGTTATTCTGAGGATGCCTAATAGGTGCCAATTTATACCTCCTGGCAGCACAAGGCCTGTGCTTTGCCTCAGCACTTGGTTTTTGGCAAGACAAAGCAAGCCTTGAGCTGGTGCTTCGTACGGCAAACAAGGTTCAGATGGGACCTGGGACAGCTGGTGCCGGTGCTTTTGCTTTCAACTGCTGCCCAGTTTGGTTTAATGAGGTGGTGGTAAGAACTGGGAAATTACTGAGCTGGGATATGGCCAGAGCTCAAGCCAGGCAGGCACCAAAATCTGCAGCAGCAGGGAACTGGCCGTGGGCTGGGGTCTGCTTCCTCCTGGGGCTGAGCCCTTTCCGAGGCTGGGGGGTGCAAAGGTGCCTCTCACCCTTCCCAGATTTCCACTTGTGTGTTCCAGCAGAAGGGATTAGACTTTCCCTGCCCTTCTGCTGTCCCATCCACAGCCCTGGCTACAGGGCACCTTTCCCTGTGCTGGCTTGAGGCATCTCCTCTCTTTTCTGGGGGGCAGGAGGATGATGGGGAGAAGGGTTGGAAGAGACCTCTAAGATCGCTGAGTCCAACTGTTAACCCAGCAGATGCTCAGCTCCTGGAGCCAACACGGCTGTTGGCCTGTGGGTGCTCCTCCCAGAGGGGGCAGTGGCACATTTAGCATCTCTTTCTCTGGGAGGGCTCAGAGGGAGCCCCGGTGACAAGCCTGCCCTGCCAGTGCTCTTCTTGGGTGGAGCAATTGATGCCAAGACTCGAGGATGGGCAACATGTGGGTAGGGGAGCTGGAGGGACCCCAGCTTCTGAAGCAGAGGTGACCAGGGAGGCCCAGCCCTGGGGTCTCACCGCTGGCTGGTGGTGGTAGATGCCCCTCTGAAGCCTCCTGCCCCTTCCAAGCAGGTCCTGGTAGTTATTCCCAACCAAGCTGAAACACAGGGCATCTCGTGCTGCTCACAGCCAAGCCCTTTCCTTGGAATAGGATTAGGAAAAGGGAATGTTTGCTCTATTTCAGGTTTTGCTTTGTTCCAGAAAGCTTCTCCAACTGCACAGAGTGTCTGAGGCTATTTTGAGGTCCCTTTCCTTCCCTGCCATCCCCAGAGGCTCCTTGGTGAGCACTGGAATAGAAAACAACAGATTATTGCTACATCTTGCTGAGCTTCTCTGGTTCATACGAAAGAAAGATGCTCTGGCTTGCTCGGGAGCGGGGGTGTGCCTTGGAAGAGAGTCAAAGCCAGACACGCCAGGAAGGAATTGGATTTTTTCCTCAGTGTCTTCCCAGGATGCTGCCACAGCCAGTGGGAAGGTGCCCCACCATGTCCCTGCATGCCCTCTGGGCTGCCCCAGGTCCTGCTGAAATCCAACCCCCTCTCTTCAGCCGTCTCTCCAGCTGCTCCAAAAGGATGATGCTTCCCCAGGAGCAGTGGGAAGGACCACGGGAGCCTGGCATGGAGGGCTGGGGAGCTCTTGCTGCTCCACAGTGGTGGGAAACCCACGGGTGGTGGGTTCCTATGAAACTTGCATATCCTGCCCATAAGAAACTTGGGAAGGGATGGATTTGCTGGCTGCAGGGAGTCGGGATGTCTCTAGTCTGTGGCTCTGTGTCATCCGTTGTTTCCTGAACATTGTGGGTTGTACATCTAAATGGAGCATCAACCATACTCTGCTTCTTTCCTGGTACCCCTGACTCTCCTCAAATCCCAGTTTTCTTTCCTTGATGTACAGTCAGGAACAACTGTGGGATAAGCGTCTTTCCAAGCGCTTGGCATTGGGTGGAGCCAGGACTGGGAAGGATTGAGTGACCCTGGGCAGCTCTTGGCACTTGAAATTTAGATTTTTTTTAACCCACCCTTGGCACTTTTAATTCAGGGTTTTTAATCCATGAGAGTTCAGCACCATCCTGAGAGCCACAGGGTGGGTAAGACCTGTCAGTTCCCCTGCCACTGTCCCACCATGTCCCACCCCTGCCCACTGCATCCCTTGCACTGCCAGGGCTGCCTCCCACCCTTCCCTGACCCTTCCCAAGGGAGGGAGGGAGTTTAAAGCTGAAGACTTCAGAGACGATTTGTTTCAGCCACTTATTTTAATGATGATTTAAGTCAGCAGAGCAGAAAGCTTGGTTTGAATGATCCACTTTAATCTTGTTTCTCATTTGGAGGTTTTATTTACCTTCTTAACTTGATCCCTTTTTGTTGGTGACCTGCAACCTGCAGGTTTTATTCTTCTACAACTCTTCTATTTTGCTAAACAGAAGAAAACACTTCATGTGTGTGAGGTTACTTAGGCAATTATGTAGCTTAATGCACATTTATAGCAATTCTTTGTGTTTGCACTTTATTATGTTATAATATAGGGAATGATGCATTTCTTTTTTATGAGATGATTATTAATTTTGGACTCGCAACGTGTGCCATGGTCTATTTGGATGGAAATTGGTTTTCAATTTAAGATGCCCAAAAACAGCATCAAAAATGGGTTTTATTAGTTAAATAGAACTATTTAAAATGTACTAGCTACAGATGAAAAAATTAGCTCATCTGAGCGTGCATTTAAAACTGATTCCCTAAACAAGATAAGCACTATCCGCTAGGAGGGAGCTGAGTGCTTTGGTCCCAATTTTCATATTCTTTATGGGCTTAAAATTAATATATTACTTTGGTTTTATTCACAGGCAGGAAAGGGCGAATGAGCTCTTCCATTTTTCCTCATCCTAAGTTCCTCGGGTTTGCAATGACTAAATTAGTGGGAAATGTTGATGCAGAAGGTATTTATTTTGCAGAGAGGCTTTTATTTTGCCTGCAGTTTTGGAGGGCAATAATGCTGGTTGGTGCTGAATCCATCCCTTGATCCACTAAAACTTCAGTGGTTTTAGAGCTTCTTTATAGAGCTGACGGCAACCATGTGCTGCTTCATGTTTTTATACAAGCTACTAAAATTACTGTGGGTTACATCTCAACAATAAACTTGATTTTTGATAAAAAAGTTTGCTTAAGGTAAAGAGAAACTGCTCTAAAACTAGAAACACTCCAAAATTAAAGGTGGAAACCTAATGTGGCAAAGCAGACAGGGAGCACTTCAGTCCCTAATCTTTCCAGACACAGAAATTATTACTGTTATTTGCCTTGCCACAGCACTGAGTCCAGTCCATAACTTCTATTTCTCCTTCCCAGGAAAGGGAATTTTTCCCCATTTGCAGGTCAGAGCCGACAGTAATTGCCCACCACTGCCTGGCTGGGGTTTTCACTTTAGCAATCCCACACAAAACAAATGGCCTCGTGTTGTTATCAGCAGTTTTCTGCACACCAGGTCTGGTGGATTATATTATCTCATAGAAAAGAATTCAGTGGGTTGAACACAAAGAGGGGCAGGGCCACCTGGATAAAGATAATGGATTATTTGCATCATGCTAATAGAAATGCCCCCTGGGTGGGTGAAATCTCTCCTTTTGGAGAGGCTGGAGCTGTTTTCAGGGCACATCCTGTAGCTTTGCCTCTAAAGACAGCGATGCTGGAAGGGAGCTCCCAGGGCTGTGGCTGCTTCTGCCACCCTGGGTGTGGGGGAATGATTTGGCATTTCCAGGGATGCGACTCCTGTGAACTCAGGGATGCCAGTGGACCAGCCCCCGTCCCCATCACAACCTGGGGGTGTTTTGGGACCTCCTTGTGGAGCTGCCTGCAGATGTACCATCTGCCTCCATCCCTGGGCATCGCTCCCACTGCAAAAAAATTTAATAATGAAAAAAAAACGGGCAGGAGAAGGAAAACAGGAAAACAAGGCGCTTCTGTGCTCTCGGTTCTGCGGCGACTGGCAGCAGTTTAATGTGTGTATATCACTAGTGCTGCTTTATGAGCTCCAGTCCTACTGGCATAATTTTTTAAAAATCCCTTTTCCAGTGTAATTGCTGTTTGTTTTGTCATTTCTCAGTGGACAATTACAGTTCAAAAACAAGAGTGCCTTTGAAGATTGCAGGCGGCGTGTGCGGGCTTCATTAACACACTATTAATACTCCATCGAAACACACTTGAACTCCACCTGCCTGGGGCCTGGGACACGAAAATCTGGCTTTGCAAAGCGATGATTATTTGATCTATTTAAAATACTCACAGTACTACTCTGGTCTCCTGGATACATCTCAACGTCAGCAGTTTGGGAGGCTGAAATATCTCCTGCAGGTTTGTTCCGTTACTTGATCATTGAGAAAAACTCACTGCAAAGGATAATCCTTATTTATTTCTTTTTCTGGAGGAGGCAGAGGTAGAGACAAAACCTGACTCAGGCTTGACACGGGATGGGGTACTTTACCTGTGCCAATGTTGGGATTAAAGTGATAGGAAGAATAGAAAGAGATTTTGATTCAAACAAGCATCTCTCCAGCCAAAAGCAGCTGGGGTCACCCCACTGAGCCTGTCAGACAATGCCTAGGAGTGTATTTGAAGACTTTCCAAGCCTTGAAGCTGCAGTGATGTCAAGAATGGGAAGATCTGCTTAAAAAAAAAAGAAAAAGAAACAGAGAGAAAATAAGAAAGTTTCCTGGCTAGCTCAATATTAAAATTTTTACTGTAAGGGAACATTTGCCCTGGCAAATCAGGTTAATTGCTCATCAGGAATGTTCTTCTTTAATTAATATTACTCCTTGTTCATGAATAAGCCAACAGGCTGAGAATTGGTGCTCAGGGCTGTTGCCAGATCCATGCCCTGCCCCTGATGCAGCTCCCACCACACCGAGCTCAGGCCTCAGCTGGGAGCTTGGACCTCAGCAATCGTCAAACAGATGCAAATGTGACTCTGGACTTGTGTCCCAAGACAAAGAGCTTTTCCCAAAGGGAAGGAAGGGCTTTTCTTGCTGCTGTGTGAAGAGGGTAAATGTTCCTGGAGCAGGAAGGTGTCTGCTCGAGGCTGTTGGAGCTGGCAGTGGAGGAGGGACCAAGCCCTGCAGCGGGAGCAGGGTGGTGATGGGCTGCGTTCCTGGGAGATGCTGGGTTGGGCTGAATGGCCCTGCCAGACCTCCAGGAGAGCTTTGGGCATAATGGGGTGGTTTAGTGCATGGGTAGGTACAAGATTTTGGCCACTTTTCTGTGGTTTCCAATACCCTGCTATGGCAAAGTGCAACCCTGGAGCCGCAGCAACGCCCTCCTTCACCGCTCAGCGTCGCTGGGCAGGGCGAGGAGGTTGCAGTGGGTGATCAAGAGGCTGGATGGAAAAGGAGAAGGGAAAAGGGAGCTGCTCGAAACAGCTGCCATTAAGCCATTCTTTAAAACCTAAAAAAGCTTCCTCCAGTCAACCTGATGAGGCTTAAGAGACTGTGTCTAGCAGGGAGGCGAGCAGCCCTGGAATTACAGCCCAGTAATTGCTTGGTACTTACAGTCCAGGTCTAGAAGATCTCCAAGTAATAACTCATTGGAAAGATATTGAGCTCGCATCACAAAGAGGAAATATGGTCTCCAAACAGGCAGCTAATGGCATGCAATTTATCTGATGGCAAATCACCCACGTTCATTACTCTCTGCAGCAGAGCCAGGAAGAGAAATACAAAATTAGCTGAAGGAGAGAGGGAAGGAGGGAAGGACACATTTCCTTCCAGCATTTCTGCAAGGTGGCTCCTGAAATCTGTGCAGCAGCTATTTGCACCCAGGGCTGCTGCCAACACAACCCAGCCAGGAAAAATCACTTTATGTGCTTCTTCCTCCCTGGAGACAAGAAAAATATTTTCCGTTATTATTTTCACACTATTCAGAGTTGTTGTTGAGAAAAGCCTTAGTATTCATCAAGGAAAACCTAGGACTGGTGGAAGTTGCATTGTTCTTGCTCATCTTTGCCAGTGCCATGGCTCCAGGGGTGAACAAAGACCAGATACTCTTTTATGCCCTTCCAGCTCCTGAGTGTCACCCTGCCGAGGTTGGGAATGTCTTACAGCTTCCTCTGCTTTACAGTTTCCTTCCTCCCTGCTTCTTTTGCTCTTTTCCAGGTATTTCTGGTTGAGGAAATGTCTTGCTGGCTGCCCCTGGCTTTTCCTGAGGGCTGAGTAATGTTTTCCAACCAGTGATGTGGGTGCCTGGCAGGGGGACTGGCCATCATGAGATGCTGGGTGAGCCCAGGCAAGGAACACTCCAGTGAGCACCCCCAGAAAATCTCTCTGTCCATCATCCTTGGGAGAAGAGACCAACAGCTGGCTACAACCTCCTTTCAGGTACTTGGAGAGAGCTTTGAGGTGAAATGTAGCAAAACTCACTGGCTGGTGCCAAAAAAATCCTCCTTTGTGCCACCAGCTGCTATTGAAATGCCTGAAGGACTGACCCCTGCCCAACACCTGCAGAGGATCCATCCCCCAGCAGCAGCCCCTGGGCATTGCTGAACATTGTCAGGTTGCACACACACTGAAAGAAAAAAAATGCTAATTTTAGTTTCCATTTCCTCACAAAGCAGAGCAGGTGCCTTCAGCAATTAATTGTCCTTCATCTTGGAGTTACAGAGGAAGATTGGAGAAAAAAGCTGTAGAGCTTCTTAACACCTAATTTGCCTTTTCTAGGTAATCAGAGGGACGAAGTGAGTTGGGGTATGTTTGACTGAGGCTGCTGTGAATTTGGCCTCCTGTTTTTCGATGGCCAAGAGGAAGTTATAAAACTCTGACATAACCTTGATTTCTTGGGAGGGGATGCTTTATTTCCAAAAGTACCCTTTCCTTCTCACACAACTATGAGACTGACCTAGAAACAAAGTGAAATCTTATTTCCTGTTAGTCATAGACAAAACACATCCAAGTCATCATTTCATGCTTGGAAATTTGTCATTTTAATGTGGCTGGAGATCCTAATGCAGCTCTGAGCTGTCGCCAGCCAGTCCCAGGGTCAAACTGCTGCTGGGACTTTCCTGCTGCAGTGGCTCAGCCCTCTATTCCATCAAATTATGTGCCTGGAAAAGAAAGCAACAGCCCAAGGCACGGAGGGGAGACACCTTTTCCTTCCCTTGCTTGCCCACCATCTATTTTGGAAGGTGCTCTGCTCCTCTCCAGCGAGGTGGCTCAGCAGCACTGCTGCTATTTTCTGCTTCTCATCCTGTTTTCTCAGATTCCCAAACAATTGCCATTGCCTTCTCCTTGGACTGGTGCATTTTGGTGATGGATAGATGTCCTTGGAGTCCAGAGATGGGAATTAATTTAAGATGCATTTCGGTGATGGACAGATACATTTTGGTGATGGACAAATGTCCTCAGAGTCCAGAATTATTAAATTAGGTAAATTTGGGGGCAATTTCAACAGTCTTTTGCTGGAGACAGTCCTGACAAGGCTGGCTGCTGGCAGGAGTCCTGCCTGGCTCAGGCCACCACCAGCTGTGGGTGTGAAGTTCCACATGTCACGAGCCACGGTGCCCCAAAGGCTTCACCACCCCACAGCAGAGGCCTTCCAATTCCATCCCAATCTCAAAGATTCCAGCAGTAATATTTAGTTCTCTGGGGATCAGCAAGGGGTGATGCCTCAGCCTTGGTGGGGGTGGTGCAGAGGGACAGCCCAGCCCCCAGGAACTGCCAGGGAAGGCAGAGGGATGCTGGTGCCTGTGGTGGCCCTGTCTCCCCATCCCAGGAGAGCCAGGTTGGATTCACAACGGGAGCAATAATTTGCAGAGTGTGTGCCAAGCCAGGAACATTAAGGATAAATCACTCATAACTGGGAAGATGATAATAACAGAAGCCTCTGGGGAAATCTGCACTGCTGAATAGCAGCTTTTATTAGTTTTTTTCTTTTTCACTTGAAAGTCACTTAACGAACCCTCATGTTGAAATCTTCAGAAAGACTCACCTTAGGGGGTATTGGGAAATATTGATAAATAGTGCTTGGCACTTCTGAGGCTCTCAGAGAGTGGCACTGACATTGTCAGAGCAGCTGGACTGGATGTCTCCGTGTTTCCCACCCTCCATGGCTCTTCCTGCCTGCCAGGTGCAGGTGTGGTCCAGCAAGAGGTCAGCATCCCCCAGCCCAGCACTCACACCCCTTGCTGGAGCCTGATCCTCAGGGAAGGGGCTGTTAGCTCAGCAGGAAGATGCATTTAATCCCAAACTTTCCCAAGTAGCAATACATTAGCTGTAAAACAGCTTCCACAATTTATTTGCTGGTAATTTACAGCCCACACTGCGAGACAGTGTAATATTTGCAAGCAATTAAACAGAGGATGACTCAACAACAGCCACCTCGGGTCAGATTTTCAAGTGTTCATCGTTCATAATTAAGAAGGGATTTGGGAAGCAGTGGCTGCTGCCCCACTTCCCAGCACTGCTCTGTCCCTGACAGCTCCTGCCATCAGGCCTTGGGGGCTCTGGGCAGATTTGCTGATGGAGGAAGAGGAGGTATTTATTAAAGATGGGAGGAATGGTCCCAGGGGGCTCTAAGCAAAGATGCCTGACAGTCAGAACAAGGGAGGTTTTTGGATGGGGTCTGGGGTGGTCCCAGCCAAGCCTTGCTGGCTGCAGCCCCTCAGCCAGGGACTCTGCTGGCTCTGGCACCAGGGGGAGTAATGCAGAGGGAGGATTCCACGCCATCCCTCGGGCAGCTGCCCTATTCCAGCAGCCTGGCACCTCCAGCCCTTCCACTCGGTGCCTCCCACCCCAGACTCCACGGCCAGCTTGGCTGCAGGCAGTGCAGAGAAGCAAGGAGGATTTTTTAAGCTTGGCTAACCCCCCAGCAGAGACCGTGTGTGCAGACCCCTGGACTTTCCAAGCCTTTCATGGGTGAAATCGGGATGCTCCGGCACGAGGCAGGACCGGGATCTGGC
This sequence comes from Lophotriccus pileatus, assembly GCA_035583135.1. NCBI lineage: Eukaryota > Metazoa > Chordata > Aves > Passeriformes > Tyrannidae > Lophotriccus > Lophotriccus pileatus. Next base: position 7,448,078 of record JAWWES010000042.1, read on the forward strand.
TCTGCCCTCCTGCCAGCTGGGGCTGTGCTGCCAGAGCTCATCACTGTCTGCTCTTCCCAGGAGATACAAAGAGGAAGTGTTTGACTGGGATTTTACATCTCTCAGCAGAGATCCTCGCCGTGCTCTGGGCGTGTGACGTGTCACTGCCGACGCTGTGACAGCTGAGCCGGGGGGTACGAGCTGGGAAACTGAGGCACAGCACTGAGGGGGTACCTTGGCTGAGCCAGAGAAGCCAGTGGCTGTGCCAGCAGCATTCCTGGATGTCACCAGGCTGGGGACAGCCCAAACCTCCCGGCACAAGGCAGTTTGCCTGTTGGATGGTTTCCTGCTGGCTGCGTGGAGTGACCCTGGACTGCCCTCCTCTTCCACCCAAGGGATATTGCACCTTCCCTTCCTTTTCACCACGTCCCTCTGACTCCTTGATCCTTCAAATAGCTCCATTTGCTCCTCTGCTGCTCATTCTCTGGGCTAACCTTGCTCCAGAAAATGAGTCTATTTACCATCTGCTCTTTCTCATCACCGCTGGCTGCAGCCAAGCGACACCCCGGGAAGAGACGGGGGTGGAAAGGGAAGAAATGGGAGGGAACCAGTGTGGAAGTGGCAGCACAGGGGGCACCTGCCTTACAGGGAAGGGTCTATGGGTAGATAAGCGTTAGTGGCTCTCCCTGACTGGGAGGGAAAGGGAGAAAGGTGGTTTCCACATCCTTTCTCTTTTTAGGGAGGTGGTGCATGTGGGCAGTGCAGGGCCGAGGGCAGCCCCAGTTGGGCAAGGTTGGCTGCCCCATGGCCTTTCCTCCTTTGGCCCATGGCTTTTCCACCTGCTCCAAGTTTCAGAGGAGTTTCGATGCCGCTGGAGGCATCCTGGTGCCTTCAATCCAGAGCTACTGCTGTCCCCAGGGCTGGGGGATGGGCAGGGGGACTTGAGTCCAGCAGGACCCTGGAACTGCCTGTAGCTGAAGGAGAAAGGAGGGGCAGCCTTTGGAAATGGGGTTAATAACTAAAGAAACAGCATTGTTGAATCTTTAGAAGGGGGGAAATCTGTTCTCACTCTCCAGGGACAGCTAACAGGGCTGGGATCCTCATCCCTTGGCTGGCAGGGGCCTGGGTAGCCCGAGGAACATGCTCCCCTGATCTGGTGGGCAGACAGCAGGGCTGGGTGAGACAAAGCTCCTGCTCATGGCTCAGGTGCACAGGAGAAAGCAAATGTGGACAGAAGCAAACCTTGCTCTGCCTTGTGGCCTTTGCTGTAAATAAACAGCATTTCACAGCCAGGGATAAAATGCTGGAATAAATCACAACAGCCACCAGAGCAGGTAGAGCTCCCCGGCCAAAGAGGGTGGGCAGGGACATCACTGCTGGCAGGGCTCAGCCGAGCTGTCACCTCTCGAGGTGACCTTGTGCCCTTCCCCTCCAGGGGATCCCTGCTTTCCAGACAGCCCCTGGTCCCTGGCACCTTGCCCAGCAGCTTCCAATGATTAAAGGAAACCCCAGTGCTGGTCTATATAAGAGATGCTGATTTAACAGTTTTGCCATAAACCATTATTCATTGTCTGGGTTTCACTGGATAACCTGGGCCCTGCTGAAGAAGTGTCATTTCTTCAGCAGTCAGCTGTATTTTAATAAGTTACATTACTGGTAAAACACCCCCAGAGAAAATCCAAGCATTGTTCCATTCATCAGCCACGGCAAGTTCAGAGTAAAAATATTCCAAGGTGAGGTAATGTACTGTGACACTGTGCAAGTTAATTTATAAAAGAATTAACTGTGTTTAGAAGAGAGGATGAAACTCCTTTCTCCAGCCAGTCAGGAGTGGAGTGGCCCTAAAGTGAAATGTACTGGTAGAAACAACAATTCTTCCTTAAAAGATGAGTTGTTTTGGGGGTGGGTTTTGTGGTTTTTTGTTTGTTTGGGGTCTTTTTAAAGTTCAGGTGTTAGAAGTGCAATGAGTAGAACCCGAGTTTAAGTGGAAGGGCAGCTCCTTGGGCTGGTCAAGCCAGGGAGCTTTTGGTGTTGGGTAAATTCCTATCAGCTGGGGCACTGCCTGCTAGAGGCCTGGCTGTTAATTAAGTAATGTTAATGAGGCTATCAAAGGCTTGCCTGGGCTATGGCATCCCTGCAGAGCTGCCCCAGGAGCTCAGCAGCACCAGGTCTCTGGAGCTTCAGACCTCTCCCAGCCAAAGTTCACAGGTATTTGGCCACCACGAGCACCCCGTGTGCTGTGAGGTTCCCAGTGGGGAGGGGACACAGCAAAGGGTGCTGCAAGCTGTGGGTGGCAGCTGTAAAAGGCCTGGAATGCAGTTATCCTGAGATTTCCATGCTGGTTTCTGTGGCTGCACTTCCCTGGGTGCCTTCAGGACGTGGGATCTCTCATGGGAAAGTCCTTGTGCTCCTCTCCCCTCCCCAGTGCAGGTCCTGCTCAGTGCAGCCAGAGATCTGGACACATCCCAAGGCGAATCCGTGATGCCTGGGATGTGGGGACACACATCAGAGCAGGCACTGCTGGGGATGCCCCCCCTGGGCTCTGGGTCTGGCTGCAGGGATGGCCAGCCTGGTCCTGCCCACCTGAGCTCCCGCTGCCAAGGGCTGACAGAGCCAGGACGGCCCTCCAGAGCTTTTATTCCAACCAATGTTTGCAAATTTGTCCCCCTTATCTGGCAGCTTTCGCCTCTGCTTCGCGAAAGCGGTGAGGAGTCTCTATTCTGGAGCTATTTTTCAACATAATGATTTATAATAGATGAGGAAAATGAAACTGCTGGAGGAAGAGAGGCCCAGCCTGGGCGCTCGGATGGCCTAATGAAGTCCCATCCAAGTTCCCATTTGTTGTCAGCTATTAATTCTCCCTCCGATTCAGTCCCCAAATTACTTTCCCTAGAACTGAATCTAAATATGAAAATCAATTAAGAAGTGAACGAGGAGCTACATCTGGGAGAGGAGGCAAATATAATGACAAATCACCTGGTTCCTTTCGAGCATGCAAATTAACATTTAGAGTGTATTTTGAGGAAGGGGAGCTTGGAAATGCTGCTTCACAGAAACTGCTAGATCAATTTTCCGAGCCTGACTGCTGGAGATTCTTCAAAGTTACTGAGGGCTCTGTCTTGGGATAAAAATATAAAAAAGACAAGAAATCAATGCTGATAATTAATTTAGCAGAATCTATTCGTTCTTTCTCCTTCCAGTCAATGCAAAGAGAAAATCATACAGGAGCTGAATTTTACATTTCCACAGAGATTGTGCCGGGACAAAATGAATAAACGCCCATGAATTAGTTCAAAAGCTCTGCAACGTTGTTGGAGTGGGGCTTTTTAATTAACTGGAGGAATTTGTCATCACTTTTCCCCCTGCCCTTGTGAGGGAAAGCGACTGCCATCCAACGTGCTTGGGCAGCCCAGCCCTCCTGAGATGATGCAGCTACAGACCAGAATGTGGAAGAGCTTTAAGCTGGAAGATATCAGTTCCCCAGCCTCTTTTTTAAGGGATTTTTTTTTTGTTTTAGGTCACTTGGTTCTCAGTTTGATGTGCAGCCAATGCATTGCCAAGTCCAGCCTCCACACGGGGAGCTCATGTCCCAGCCAGGATCCTCCACGTGTCCTGCAAACAGAAGCTGACTGGCAGTTTGTGGGATCAATCTCCTGGGAACAGACTTCTTAGTAGGGCTTGTGACAGGACAAGGGAGATGTTTTTAATTTAAGAGGGTTGAGTCAGACTAGATATAAAGACAAATTTTTTTATTAAGAGGATGGTGAGGCTTTGGCACAGGTTTTTTCAGAGAGATGGTGGATTCCTCATCCCTGGAAACACTCAAGGCCAGGTTGGATGGGGCTGTGAGCAACCTGGTTCAGAGGAACATGTCCCTGCCTGTGGCAGGAGGGGTGGACTAAAGGAACTTTGAGGTCCCTTCCAACCCAAACCATCCCGTGATTCTATAAATACCTCGAGGTTTTGTAGGGTTAGTAAATACTTTAGGGGGTTTGCAGGGTTAGTAAATAATTTAGGGGGAGTTGCAGGGCTACCACCAGGTGCTGGCCTGGGATCCTGGAGCAGGGGTGAGAGGCAGAGGAGCAGCACATCCTTTGCTCCATCCATCACAGCCAGAGAGGAGCTGGCTCTTAATTATTCAAAACTCATCTTCCCTCCCATTAGCAACAAATGGGAAGAGGATGGATTTTGGTAATGAATCCCCAGTAGGGTACTTCAGTTTAAAGCAAAACGTGTCCAGTTAATTGTATCCTGTGGAAATGGATTTGATTGCTCTAATCCTCCAACTTCAGTTTGGTGGGAGCTGTGGCATATTGCCAGGCAGAAGGGCTGTGCAAAAATGTGAAAGATGGAAAATAAGAGGGGGGAAACGGTCCTGGGCAGGTTTTGCCCTTGGTCTCAGCTTTACCAGTGACAGGCAGGCTGGGGGATGAGGGGATTTGGGGACACATGGCTGCAGCGTCCGCCTGGGTTTGCCTGGCTCCCTCCTCCTGCCAAGCAGGGTTTGTCTGCAGAGCTGCCTATGCTCTGGGAAAAGGGAAGGTCTGCTTTGATTTTTCAAACCTGTTTAGAGTGCTGTGGCCTAAACCATGCCTGGCTGGGGGGAGGGACGTGTTGGTGCAATGCTGACAAGGACAAGCCCAAGGTGCTCGTGGGAAAGGGGCTGTGTAAAAACCAGGGCTGGTGAGAGGGGGTTGCTGCTGGTTTTGTGGGCATTTGGCCCTTGCTCCATCTGCAAATTGTTCATTAACTGGCTGATTCCATGAAAATATCCTATATTTCTTGATTAATGAGACTCAGCCAAGGACAGGGGGGTTGCTGTCTGGGGGGGTTTGTGGCCCATCCCAGGCAGTGGCTTTCCCAGGAACTCCAAGAGCTGATATCCCTGGAATGGTGGCCCATACCTCTAATAAATCCAGGGTTTGCCCAGTGCCCAGGGACACAAACATAGGGTTTTTCTCATGTACATACAAAACTTGTTGCTTTCATAATGGTTTGTGTATGAGCTGGGGAAAAAAAATCAACCCTGCTGTGCCAGGCAGCTGGATCTGCTCGGTATTGGGAAGGAGAAAAAATTCACCCATCCCTTTAGAGTAAGGGATGGCTTCTGGGACAGGAAGGGCAGCTGAGGAAAGGTTCATTTATTATCCTTGTCATGGCTTTTATTAGCAAAGCTCTATTATAGGCATTTTTCTCTTTCTCTTGCTTGTTGTTTTTCCTCAGGAGTGGCCGGGCTGTTCCCCCTGGTCGGGAAATGAGGGTACAGGGTGCAAACCCCGCTAGTCAGAGCTGGAGGATGGGCTCTGGGGTATGTCCCAACCAGCCTCTTTTAAACCCTCAGCGCTGTGTCATCCCAGAACAAACCACATCCCCAGTTCAGCAGCAGCCTAATAAGCCTCCTGACACTGGTCCAGGTGCCCTCCGGTCCCAGTTCACTCGGTGCAAACCCGCAGGAGCTCCAGGGCTGTGTTTGGCAGCAGAGCTGAGCTGTTGTCTTCCCTCCCTCATTAACAAATAAATCTCTTGATGGAGGAGGTTCGTGTGATGGATACTGGCCACGATCCGAGTAGGGCAGGCGATCACGTTCAGTTACTTTATCAGCAGGACGAGGCTCATCCCGGTGACTCCGCGCACCGGCTCCGGGCTGGGCCCGGCAGGTCGGAGCTCCAGCAGGATCAGATGCTGCTTCCTCTGGTGGAGTGGCTGGTCCAGCTCTGTCCCCCATCCTCAGGGCTTCTGAGCTGCATCTGCCCTCGTCACAGGCGTGGACCACCCAGCAGCTGCTTGAAATGAAGGAATTTCTGTTTTCTTTGTCTTTAAAATACATAAGTGATCTACTGAAACAGAGGGTGATCAAGGGTTAAGCTTTTTATTGGATGGTTCAGTTGCTGTGTCTGTGTTTGGAGTTTCTGTGAGTTCCTGCCCCCGGTTTGATTAGCATCAAACCCCAGCACGTTTGTCATGGGGAAGGAGAACATCAACTGACATTTTTAGGCCAGGGCCAAATTCATCACTTGTCAGGCAGCTCTGCAGCCGTGTCTGTGCATTTGCAGGGGAAGATGGAAGGGGTACTCCCAGCCCAGGTCTAGCAGGGAAACAAACCAGTCCCACACCACCTACTGTGTTCCCTGTCCCATCTACCACTGTCCCTTTTTCTGCCTTGTGTTCCAGCACATCTGGCCCGAGCCCAGCTGCCTTTTGGGCTGTCTGTCCTGCCTTCTGCTTGGGAGCTCCAGGCTGGGATTCTGTGACCCCTTCCATGAGTGTCTGTAGGCAGGGGGTTGTCCTGCATCTTACCCAGAAATTCCCCTTTCTCCCACCATAAATAGTGTATGAGTGTGTGTGTATATACATGTGTATAGACAGATTTGCAGGTTGATATCCAATCCTGCAGTGCTGGGTTAACAGCCGGACTCTTCAAGATCTTTTCCAACCTTAATGATTCCGTATTACATGATTACATATATATTTGTATAAATAAAATAGGCAGATTTGCAAGTTGATATGCAATCATACAGTGCTGGGTTAATGGTTGCACTCGGTGACCTTAAAGGTCTTTTCCAGCCTAAAGGATTCTGTTCTTCCATGCATTGTAAGAAGGAGAAGTGTGATTTTGCAGCTGGGGAAACTGAGGCACGAGCTAGCTGGCTTGTACCTGGAGCCAGTGGGTGAAAAAATTAATGTTCCTCACATTTATTCAGTTATCCCAGGGAAGGAAAGGCCTCCCCTGGAGTTCAGCTCTGCACAGCAAAACCCACGCAGGTCGGCACAGAGCATCACTTTATTTCCCAGGGATGCTGCTTTGTCCGATATTGTATGAAAAATGAGATCTGAATTGGAATCTTGTGGGGGTAAAAGGTACCAGGGTGCATTGGGATTAGGGTTTTGGTTCCGTTGGTTTTGGTTCTTCCTTTATTTCCATGAGGAGTGACAGCAATAGCATTGTGGCTGCAAAGGCAGAGCTTTCTTGGAGAAAATCCAGGCTCTTTTGACACTCTATTGCCCTGAATGACAATAATAAAATTTAAAAAAAAAAAAAAGGAAAAAAAAGAAAAAGGAAGGAAAGAAATTCCAGCAACCACTGCTCCTGCTCTGGCATTGCTAATCCAACAGCTGAAGGTTTATTTGTACTGACTAAGCTGGAGTGAGCAACTTAATTCCCTTTTAATTCTCTTCAGAAGGCTTCAAAAAGCCTAATAGCTGTTTTCCTGCATGCTGTGAACTGCGAGGCAGCCCCTGGCCTTCCCAGGCTCTGTGGATTTCTTGGTGGTGGCCGGATTTTTATCAGCCCTTCCCAATAAGGGGTGGGATTGGAGCCTGGAGCAGGACTGATGGAGCTGCTGAAGATGGAGCTGCCTAAAATCCTGGGAAATATGGCAGAGCATCCCACCTCCCTCTGCCCTGAGCTGCCACAGGTTATTCCAGACCAGCAAACCAGTCTCCATCCAACCCCAGTGGGTGCAAGGTAACCTTTACTTATAAGAACACTTTCACCAAACAGATCATTTAAAAAATAAATATCAAACCAAAAAAATTAAAATCAAACCTAACTCAAAGAAAAAAAATAGCCCTCCAACACCTGAAATCTTTTAATCAGTGTGGCCTTTCAAGGACACTTCTGGGTATAGCCCCTGCTGAGAAGAGGCTGCTCCTCTGTAGCCTTCTGAGTCCTGTAAGATATTTGGAAGGACAGAAATGAAATTGGAAATTGCATTTTTGTATTTGAGGGATGAGGTGTGTAGCAGCTGAGTGCCAGGACTGGGAACAGGGAGGACAGAGGGAGACTCCCAATATGCACTGAGGAAGGTTAACAGGAGAATGGGAGTTTCACCCTCCTCTTGTGTTTCGTACCTGTGACCCTCCAGCCCACAACTAGAGAGAGTTGAGATTCTGATGCAAAGCACTTCTCTTTTTTTCACTAGAAAATGGTAATTTCTGGGAATATTTGCTGGGAAAAGGGTTGGTCTTGATGGATTTTGCTGGAGGGAATTATTTCAAACTCTGCCTGAATAATTGTCCACTGGTGTTGGGAAAGTGCGTCTTGTCGGGAGGTTGAGACTGCTGTGTCATAATTCAGTGAGCACAAAATCAAATTGCTCCACTTGGTAACATCCTTATTCCTCATTTTCCACGAAAATGAGACATATTTGTTATGTGTCAATGCTGTAAGTGAGCCCAGTTTGCTGGAGAGGGGAGCTGGTCCCATGTGGACAGTGCAGTTGGGGGGCAGCAGAAAAGCTCCGGGTCTGGATCTCTGGAGAGGGAGAACACGGGTTCAGCTCACAGGAGCCGGGTCAGGAGCTGCCCTCTGCCCTGGGAGCATCCCATTCTGGCTGGGTGCTGTGATGTGGCTCATCCCCAGGGAGGAAGCCAAAAAAATCCTTCATGCAAAGGGCAAAATCTGTTGCAGTAGGAGAGCGAAGGATCTGTCGAGTCTTGGATGCTTTGGGGAGGATGTTGAACAGTTGAGGTGGGAAGGAGTGGATGTTTTTAGGGGGATGTTAAGTAGCTGATACCTTATTGCAGGTGACAGGGGTTTGGGGGACAGTGCAGAGCCCAGGCCTGGGGGACAGCTGATCCAACAGTTCACCCCGTGCCAGCCTGCAGGATGGTCCTTGGAAACCCTCTCTCCTGCCCCTCCTTGCACACCAACAAGGTGTTTGTAGCACATCCTTCAAAGAAACTGCCCCATTTCTTTCCCTCGCTGTTTTCACATGCCATTTGTTACCTAAGGAGGAACAGTCCCCTGCTGGATGGAGGATGCTGCCTTCTTAGTGCCAGGGATGGGGAATTAGGACTCCTGAACCCTTGGCCACAAGGTGCAGAGGTCTCCCCTGCATCACTGGCCCCTCGGGAGATGCCTGGAGGTGGCAGGTCACACTAGGGGTCTCCAAATCTCGCAGAAAGGGGTACAGTGGGGTTCCCATATCCAAGCATCCTCCTTTTCTTTCCCAGCTCTGCTGCCGGGATCAGCCCTTCCCAAGCAAAGCCCCAGCTCCAGTCTTCACTGACATCTAGCGGCAGTGCTGACGCTTAGAGCTGGCAGGGGGTGGCTGCTTGAAGCCAAAATGAGCCTTCTTGCTGGTTCCCATCCTTCTCCACAAATAAATAAATAAATAAATAAATAAAAAAAAAATTGATTAACTTTGTTGCCGTGCAAACACAGTTTTATGTGGGGTTTTTTTATAATCTACACTGTTCTGAATTTCCCTCCCAAAGCGCCACAGAGCCCAGCACAGCCTCCACACTGCTGGGAATCGCTTATACAGGAACACGTTATTTGATAAGAATCTCCCTGGGTTTTTTTCGTCCCACTGAACATCCTTTTCGCTGCCCTGGTGTTGTGTGTGCAGGCAGGAAAGCGACTCCTTCCCATTCATCTGCTGGATTCACTGCCCTTGGAGGACCATCAGGGCACAATGGTCCAGCCATCCCTTTTCTGCAGAACCAGAGTGAAAATCAGCAGCTCAAAAGGCCCATTCCCAACTCCACGGAGGGAGGAGCAGAGCAAGGGGAGCCTGACCCATCTCCAAAGGGGAAAGTGGAACTCCTGCAGAGCTGGACCCTTCTCAAGGCCCAGGACACTGATCCACAGGGGTACCTAATTTTAATCAAATTTGTTGATTTTCAAGTAAATTAACTCCTGGGCAGACTCTGAAGCCAAGAGGCTCTGCTGAACAATTTCTGCACTAAGAGGCAAAGGTTTGCCAAGGAGGCAGGAGCCAGCAGCAGCTGGCAGGCGTGGATCCCCACTGCTCGGCACAGCCAGAGCCCAGCATTGTACAGCCCAAGGTGTTCAAAGCTCAGAGCTAAATGCTTTTTTAATGGGATAACATAGCCATGATATTTATTTGAGGATCATGTTTTGCATGCAGGATGTTTGTTTTTTTCCACTATTTCTCTTTTTTTTTTTTTTTTCCCCTTACCACTGGGAAGAAGAACATAAAAGCCTGTAATCTCCAGCTGGCAGACACTGAGGAGATAAGCTTCAGGTGCCTCCCAGCGCTCACGGAGCAGTTTTGTTCTCCCACCTTATCTCCACCTGCAGGTCACACCATCTCGGGGCTCAGCACAGTTCCTGGGGAGTGCAGAGCGCTGCTGTCCCAGCCCTGCTCCGGGCAGGGGCTCTGAGGGTGGGCTGTGATCCCAAGCCATGTGTTCCTCAACGATAACCCTTCTCCCGGCTGGTGCAGCTCAGCCACCACACGCAGACGCTGCTCCTGGACCACAGTCCCATCCTGGCACAAGCATCCCTGGAAGGCCTTGATAATCACGAAGAAACCAATTCTCCCCACCTCCTCAGGTACTGTAGCTTTCAGTGCTAATTATTGTGTGTTTTAATTCATCCATAACTGATATGATCTTCAAAGCTTAAATTTCTTGCTCTAATGCTTCCAGATTTTTATTCTTATTTTTTTTTTAGCTTTGAACTCCTGCAAAGGAGCCTCTGGGACCCTGCAGCTTTTGCTTTATGTTTGCTTTTAATCAGCTCGCTTTTCTTCCCCAGAAACAAAGACAAATAATGCTGCCACGGTTTCTCCTTGGAAATTTCTCCACATTGAGAAGAAGAGAGAGGGAAAGCATGACTTGTTAACGGCTGAATTTCCTGATGCCTTTCCTCCTTTTTATCTGGTTTGCTGCAAGACAAATGACTCTCTTGATTTAGCTGAGAAATTGAAGGGCATGTGTATAATTCAGCAGTGGTCCAGCCTGCTGGAGGCCTGAGGAACAAGTGTGATGGGGAGCCACATCCCACCCGACACTGTGGGATCACCAGGCCAGGGAATCTGGTCCTTGTAGCAAAACACCACAGCAGGAATTTGGCAAGAGTGTCACTGGTCCTGTGTGATGAAACCCTGGTCACTGGGGCAGTGAAATAACTCTGGTAGATGGCAGGAGGTTGGTTTGTGCTATTCCAACACAGAGATGGCAATGTGGTGCTTGGAGAGGGGGGAAGCATCCGCAGTGCCCATGGGTAGCATTCCTTTTTATTCTTTTACTCCTTTGAACTCCCACAAGGGAGTCTCTGAGACTCCACAGCTCTTGCTTTACACTTGCTTTTAATCAGCTTGCCTTTCCACTCCAAAACAAAGACAAATAGTGCTGCCATGGTTCACCCTTGGAAATTTCTCCATATTGAGAAGAAGAGAGAGGGAAAGCAGCATATAAGGCAACACTGAGTTTCCTGGGTATTATTCCAGAAGATGGATTTGTTGGCCAAAAGCTCAAGTCCTACCCCTGTAGAGGATCCTGACGTGAGGACTGTGCTGTGCAGATGCAGACATGGGGAGATGTTGGAGGTGGCTGTCCTGGCAGTGGCAACAGGGCCCAGAAACCACAGCACAGCCCCTGTGCCTGTACGGGATGGCCGGGACACAACCCATGCCAGGAGGTCACTTGCAGGGCCCCTTCTCTCTCCTCCTTCCAAAGAAGCCAAGGAGAACATTTTGGGTCATTTTTGTGCTTTTCTCATACTTGCTCGCTGCTGGAGCTGATTTATCCCTGCAGCTTGCAGAGCTACATCCAAGAGGGACATGTTTTGCCTTCGTAGTACATGAGCTTGCTATAAATTATTGGCTGCTTTGTGTCAGCCAGAGCCTGACACGGCCCATAAAACCTTCTGGCCGTGTTACTGCACTTGAACCTGGCACCAGGCTGCTGGTGGTGAGCTGGCCCAGACCCAAAGGAAGGGGTTGCCAGCTCCAAGGATGTATTGTTCTCCACAGTGACACCCCCAGCCTTGTTCCTGAAGTCACACACGGACTTTATGAGTCCATGGAGCCTCAGGAGGAAGAGCTCTGTCCTTGCCCTCACCTGTGTCTCTGAACAGCCACTGCTTGCTCCACATTTACAGGGGAAGGTGCAGAGGATGGTGCCAGGCTCTTTTCAACGACACAACAAAGAGAAATGGCACAACAAATTCCACCTCAACATGAGGAATAACTTTCCATGGAGGTGGCAGAGCACTGGAACAGGCTGCCCAGGGGTGGAGTGGAGTCTCCCTCTCTGGAGATATTCCAAAGCCACCTGGACACTTTCCTGTGTCACCTGCTCAGGGTGACCCTGCCTTGGTGGACTGGATGATCTCCAGAGGTCCCTTCCAACCCTGACTATTCTGGGATTCTGATTCTGTACCATGGCCATCCCTCCTCTGCAAACAGGTGGGCAAAGCACCTCACAGCATGTGTTAGCAAAGCTTGCAGGTGGAATAATAAAAACAATAATAATAATAATAATAGTAATATCATATTGCTTAAGCATAGAACCACTGAGGTTAAAACTCGGCGGTCTGAAGGTGAGATTGCTGCATGTTCACTATATTATCTGTAAGTGATGTGCATGGGAGGGCAGTGGGAAGCAAATGGGGCCTCGTGAGAGCCACAAAAACTGGACTTCTAATTTAAAACTTTCCTGTTCGAGTGTCTCTCCTGACAGTCCATGTTTTATTTCCCCTATGCAGCACTGATCAGCAGGTAGCAAAGGAGAAAGGCAACCGATGGTCTCTGCCTGATTTCACTGCTGTAAATCATAGATATATATGGAACAAAGGAGTGCTGTGATATTAATTTCTGTTGTTGAAAATCACAGACCCTCTACTTTAATTTACTGCTAAATAATAAATGACTTTGTGAGATACTCGGCAAAGATAAAGACGCCTCGGTTAAATCAAGCAGCTCATAAGCACTTACGGATCAGTCTGTCTTGTATGTGTACTTAAGTGGTTTATATTGTTCTCAGAAAGCAGAAATAAGCAGGCGTTTAACTGATGCTATCTGCCAAAATAAAGGATGAACCCGTGAATCAAATGGCTTCCTGCAAATCCTCATTTGCATCTGCAGAACGGAATGGAAAGTGGTGCTTTAGGGATCCTGAAACGTCTGGATACATTTAGCCTCAAATGTGTCCCGCTGGAGGCAGACATTGGGGCTGTCATGGAGAGCAGCAGGTAGGTTTATATAGGGTTTGTATAGGGTTTATGTAGGTTTTGTATATATAGAGTTTATCCACAGCTCAGCAGGAGGAGGAACGGAGTGCATGGATAAGCCTGGAAGATGACAGGTCTCTCCTCATCCTGCATCTGCAAAAACACCCTGAGACCATCCATTCTCATGGCACTTTGTGAGAAACTGTGCAAAGGTGAGGCAAGGATGACACTGGGAACCCACATCTGCCACAGAGAGCCAGACCCCTGGCTGGTCCTGCCTCAGTTTCCCTCTTGGCATGCGCAAGAGGGAAACTGCCTTCCCAGGCTGCCGTACAGGTCTGCCTCCTGGCTCTACATGTGATTTTCTCTCCTCCCTGGGTCCTCTTGTGCCGGGCAGCAGTAACAAAGCCGCTAATTCCATCTGCAGGGAAGTCAGGAGCTCTTGGGTGGCCGTAAGGAAGATGGGTGTTGGGCTCTGGGAGCACAGCTCTGGATCCAGGAAAGTGACGTCCTCAGCATGCCAGGCTCCAGCTATTTGCAAAGGCAAGTTTGAGTCAAAACGATGCAATTTGAGTCTGAAGTGAAAATAAGATATGGATGTGGCCGATTTTGACATTTATAGCACATGTTTGTTATGCAAATTGGCCAGACTCTATAAGAATGCAACAGAAGGAGATTGAAAAGGGCACCAACTCATCCGAGGCGCCTCTGCTGGCAGTGTCTCCTGCATGATGTGGCCGTGTTAAACAGTTTGTCAGGGTGGTGGGGAGGCAGCCAGGGGCACGGGGGCTCTGTGAGTGGTGGCAGTGCCTGGCTGGGGATGGGGGACATTTAGGGATGTGGGTTTGACGGAGTAAGAGGGAGTCAGAGCAAGCAGATGTCAGTGCTGGTCCCCATACAGAAGCATTTCCTTGGGATAATTTTGGCAATCAGAGCTCCTGACCTCACTTTCAAGGGGGTACAGGGAGCTACCATGTGGAAAAACAAGTGCTTTGGGGTATTCCAGATTGTGGCTGCCTGAGCACAGAATACAAGGGACTGACACAGTCCTTTAAGGGTTGACATCTGTCTCTGCACTGCCCAGCCTTCCTCCTGCTTCCACATGGCTCCACTGTTAAAGATGCTTATTTACTCCCAGAGTGCAGGCACACTAAACTGGGCAGTTTAAATAGGAAGACTCTCCATCCCACTTTGGAGTGTGTTTCAGCTCTGTGGAGAGGCCTGAGGATGCTGTTGTGCAGCACAGAGGAGCTCAGGGCTGGGCACAGTTAGACTGTGCCTGACAAGGTAGTCAAGCTCCTGATGTCTGCTGGAGAGGACAAACAACACCTGGTAGAGCTGGTAGGAGGGAAGCACAGCCCTGTGGAACTGGGCCTGGCAGAAATTCTGCCACAGAGAGTTATTCTTCCAAAAAAAGCCCCCGGTAGGTGGGAGTCAACAGAGTGGATGTGCTGCAATCAGCAGGTGCCTGGCCACCACAGTGCTCCTCTGCAGGCCACTGGCTCTTAGATTTATCATCTTCAGAGTAGAGGACACCAGCCCAGCTGGCTCCATCTGAATCCTGCACACAAACTGCCCAGCTGGCAGGCTGATAGGACAGAAACCTCCAGCTGGGGACAGTGATGAGTGCCTGAGAGAGAAAACATCTTTCCCCGGCACAGCTGGATTTGGTCGAGGATATTTCTCTACAAGCAAGTGGGTTTGAACAACAATTCGTTAGATACACAAACCTCTGCAACCTTCGCTGACAGCAGGGGATTGGGGGCAGAGGAGATGCTGATGGGAGGAATTCCAGACACAGCTGAGCTCTGTGGAGTAAGAAGTTTTCACTTTGTGTTTTAGGTTAAGCCAGAGATGCCCGAGCTTTCAGCCCAGACACTCTGCAGCACCGTGGTGGGAGGGACGTGCGCTCTGCAAGTGCCTTGGGCTCAGGTGTCCAGGTGACATGACCAGCCATGGCACTCTCCACCCAAGGGGGACACTTGCATTTTGATCTCTGGTGGATGTATTTTTCAAGTGTGACATGGGCCAGGGTAGTCCCACTCACGCCTCCAAGGCAGCAGGAGCTGGAGCACATTGATGGTCCCCTTCACTACAGGAAGGACAGTGAAGTGCTGGAACGTGTCCAGAGAGGGGCAACAGAGCTGGGGAAGAGTCTGGAGCACAAGTCTGATGAGGAGCAGCTGAGGGAGCTGGCAGGGCTCAGCCTGGAGAAAAGGAGGCTCAGGGAGTACCTTCTCACTCTCTACAACTCCCTGGACGGGAGGGTGGAGCCAGGTGGGAGTTGGCCTCTGCTCACAGGGAACAAAGGACAGGATGAGAGGAAACAGCCTCAAGTTGTGCCAGGAGAAGTTTAGATTGAATATTAGGGAAAATTTCTTCACTGAAAGGGTTGTCAAGTCCTGGAACAGGTTGCCCAGGGCAGTTCTGGAGTCACCGTCCCTGGAGGGATTTAAAAGGCATGTGGATGTGGCATTTGAGGACATGGTTTAGTGGTGAACACAGTGGTGCTGGGTTAATGGTTGGACTCGGTGGCCTTAGAGGTCTTTTGCAAGCACAACTGCCCAACCAGCGCTGGGCAGAGCTGGGTACCACCCTCAGCATTCCTGATCTTGCCAGCAGGAGAACATGGAGAGATCAAAGAGATTTTAAGGACTTGATGGCCTGAAATGTTCC
>JAWWES010000042.1:7463757-7490467 GCA_035583135.1 Lophotriccus pileatus
AGCATTCCTGATCTTGCCAGCAGGAGAACATGGAGAGATCAAAGAGATTTTAAGGACTTGATGGCCTGAAATGTTCCCATCCTTTGCACATCATCTGGAAAAGCTCTGGTGGCAGCAAACCCTCTGCTCTGTGCATTCTCCCCATCTGTGTGCCGACCTGGCTGCAAACCTTGGAGCTGATGGAGCTTCCCACCCTCTGCTCCCAAGGAGGCAGAAAGCCTCCACTCCCTGTTCTCAGGCACCACGTGTCCTCCCCTTGGAACCAACGCCCGCACATCCCCCAGGATACTCTTCACAGGGACACTGGATCAGCTGTGGGGGCTGACGGCCCCATCAGGACTCACAGCGCTGTGTTCTGCCACGTTCCACACCCCAGCACCGACTCCAAACCCCCGAGGATCCAACCCCAGCACGACCAGGCTCCCAGAGCCACAGGCTTTTGAGCTTTGCTAATGCTGTTGAAAGACAGGGCAGCTCCAATCTGCCCAGAGCTGCTTGGTCGCAACGTGGCATGGCGGGGACGGGCTGTTCCCGAAACCACTCCTGACAGTGAAAGCATTTTGCCAGAGCGCAGCGAGAGAAAAACAAATTACTGTGGCATGAACGAGAAAATCCATCATCGGCGGGAAGAGGAGAGAATTGGTTTAAGGATCCACGCAGGAGACTGTGACAGTAATCACACAACAGCCCTTTAAATGTCAAGGGGGGTGAGCATGGTTTAATAGCAACCGAAACGCTGCCAAGCCGGGCGACGCGTAACAAAGCAGACGGATGGATAGATCTACCTATTATCTGCTCCCTGGAGAAAGAGAAGAGGGAGATAATTCAGGTTTGTGCTTGATCTACTGTGTAAATCTCAGAGAGGTAATGTTTTCTTTTATCAAAAAGGAGAAAAAAAAAAAACCACAATGGATGTTTGTTTTCTCAGCGCTGTCCCTGCCATCAGCCAGACAGCCCGGGCTCAGCTGTGCAAAGGAGACACACAACGTTCACAGCTGGCCACGGGAGGAATGAAACCTTGGGGGTGTGTGGCAGCCAGTTCAGGCACTCCGTGGCTCTGTTGAGCAGCGCTGTGACAAAGAGGAGACAAAAGGCAGCAGGCTGGACAGCAGGCTGCAGCATCGGGCGTGAAATGCTTTTGCCTTCCCAAGTGGAATTCGTGGAAGGGCGTGAAATACTTTTGCTCTGCACACACAGTGCCCTGCGCTGCCCTGATGTGCTGCCGGGTGGCTCTCCCTGTGGGGTGTCTGGGTGCTTCTTCCACCTCCCTGCCAGGCTGGTCATAGACAATGTTTTGAGGGTCTCAGAGCCCCTCTAACTTGGTTGGAAAAGCCCATCTCTTTTGTGAGGGGGCCAGCACAGCCTGGCTGGCTCATCTGGGCCTTCAAGGAGCCTCATGTGGCCGCAGCACATCTGGCTCCAGGGCCCAGCCTCAGGCTGCAGGGCTCTTCCCCCGCGCTCTGGACACCTTCTGGCGCCATTAAAGGATTCGCTGCAGTCACAGGTGGATGTGGTGACCTTGGAGGTCTTTTCCAACCTGGACAATTCTGTGGATCTGTAAGAGAAAAGGAACACTGAGCAGCACCACTGCCAAGACGAAACCAGCAACACGCGGAAACCTGGGCTGTGTTGGGAGAGGCAATATCCCCCGGATTGTGAGCACTGCTCAGGGGGCAGCAGGGAAGGGCTTTGTGCTCTGAAAAGGGCAAGAGCAGATTTTGCAAATCCAGCTCCACAGATCTGCATGAATTTCTGTTTTCATTCATCTCCTTGCATCACAATTCTTTGTGCAAAATGGGGATCGTGACCTCTGCTTTCACAGGGACTGGAGAGATGTTACTTAGTATTTGTAGAACATTCCAGCTGTGTATTTACAATCACCAGAAGAAAAAAATCACACGGAAATGGAATAGTTTAGTATTCAGAGCAGGCTCTGAGCGGTGCAGGCACCGATTCTTGGGGAACCAGAGTGTTGAATTACCTGCTCAGCTGGCACAGTGTGGGACAAACCTTGTCCCTGTATCATTCCATCCCCTTGTTCAGATGTGCCAGCACTGAGAGGCCACACTAAGGCCGGGCCACCCAAAAATGAGTGTTTGCTCGTGCTGTGGTGCTTGGCTTCACCAGCTGCTCCTCCCATCCAGGTTTTGCATGATTTAGACCTGTAGGTGTATTTTATAAAAGGTCTGCTAAACTGTGTTATTGCAGCAATAAACCAAGCTCTGGGTCATTTTTAATGAGCCATCAGGGAGCAAGTTATTGTTGGAGAGGTTTTCTTCTTCTGGGCTGTTTATACTGAAATGTCTTGGAGGGAAATTCTGTGATTAAATTTCATGAGTGAGGTACCTGTATTTGTGCTGAAAGCCTCTCGCTTAGCCAGAAGTGGGGCTGTCAGAGCCACTGAAAGAGCAGCACAATTTAACATAAACAGGCGGGCTTGAAAACCTTCAACAGAAAATTAGATCTAAAATACTGATTTACTGTGTATTAACTCCCCTGTAGCTTCAGTTCCAGACAAGAGCATCCTCTGAGCCTTCTGCGTGCAGGGATTTTGCCTTCTGGGGGAATATAGTCATAGAATTATGGAACAATTTGGGTTGGAAGGGACCTTACCCTGCCATGGGCAGGGACACCTTCCACCAGCCCAGGTTGCTCCAAGCCCCGTCCAACCTGGCCTTGGACACTTAAAGAGATGGGGCAGCCACAGCTTCTCTGGGCAACCTGTGCCAGGGCATAACCACCATCACTGTTAAAAGTTTCTTCTCTATATCTAGTCTGAATCTCTCCTCTTTTAGCTTAAAATTGTTCCCTTTTGTCCTGTTGCTGACTCCCCTGTAAAAAGTCACTATCTTCTTACAATCCGCATTTAGGCACTGGAAAGGGCTCTAAGGTCTAGCTGGACCCTTCCCTTCTCTAGGCTGAACACCCGCAGCTCTCCCAGAGCAGAGGGGCTGCATCCCTTAGAGGGGCTGCATCCCTTGGAGCATCTCCGTGCCCTGCTCTGGACCAGCAGCTCCAAAACCAAACGGAGCGACACAAACAGGAGTCTGTATTCCCTGCCTCCCGCGAGGCGCTCCCGGCGGTTCCTCCCGCGATCCCCGCCTGTCCCAGCGCTCGTTCCCGGCCCTTCCCGGGGATCCCGAGCGGCTCCCGCAGCTGCAGTGCCGGCTCCCGCCGCGCGGGGGCGCTGTCTCTGGCGGACCGCGCTCCCAGCGCCGCTCTGGCCCGCCGGCCCCTCTCGGTGGGTTTCCGGGCGGCGCTTCCGGCCGCGTGGCGGGCGGGGGGACACGGGGTGCGGGATTTGGGAGGCGGGGGGTGGATGTGGGGATGGATACGGGGGGGAGTACGGGGAGCTGGAGCACGGGGAGGGTGCCGGGGGGCAGCGAAGGGCTGGGGGCAGCGCGGGGTTCCGGAGGAGGGGCTGGGGGAGGAAGGGTTGGGGCGCTGAGGGGGTGGGAGGGGGGAGTGAAGTAATGAGGGGCAGGATATGGGGGTGGGGGGGCTGGAGCGCTACGGGAGTGCGGGGAGGCTTGGAATGCGGGGATGGGGTAGTGAAGGCCTGAAGGGCAGAGTATGGCGTGCAGGAGGGGCTTCAATGGGATTGAGAGAGGCAGGGCTCGGGGTCTGGAACACTGGAGGGGTGCGGGGGGGGCTTG
Organism: Lophotriccus pileatus; assembly: GCA_035583135.1. Classification (NCBI taxonomy): domain Eukaryota; kingdom Metazoa; phylum Chordata; class Aves; order Passeriformes; family Tyrannidae; genus Lophotriccus; species Lophotriccus pileatus. Next base: position 7,467,414 of record JAWWES010000042.1, read on the forward strand.
GGATGCGGTTGCGGGGGTGGTGAGGTACTGGGGGGCAGCATGTGGGGTTCTGGGGGGGGTCGGTGGGAGGACTGGGGTGCTGTGCAAGGACAGCCCTGGGCTGTGGTTCCTCCCGGGGGAGGTGTTGGAGCCCACAGCGGGGTGTGGGTGTGGGGCAGGAGCACAGGGTGAGGGGGCTTGAGGTGGTGCGGGAGAGTGGATTTGGGCCCAAGGGGGGAGCTGTGCAGTAGGGAGGGGGCTGCAGGGTGTTCTCCAGGGCCGACAGCCGGAGTGGCCTGTTGTTTTTTCCTGTGAATTTCACAGAAGTTTTTCTGTCACAGGGTTTCCTGCCGGGGCCTCCGAGAAGCCGCAGCCCCGATGGTGACGTGGGTGGTTTGTTGGCACTTGGTGCTGCCGTTCCTGAGGGGAGGGAGGACCAGGTGAGTCGGGTGAGCCCCGTGTGTCCCTCCTGGGCAGGGGCAGGGGCTCTGTGGGCTGGGGAAGGGCTGCTGGGTGGTGGGGCCAGCAGGCCCAGCCTCGTCCCAGCCAGTCTGACCCGTGCCCGAGATCAGCTCCCAGGTGGGCTCTGTGCTGGGGCTCACCTGTGCAGTAACAGGTGTGAGCATTCATGAAGCATTCTGATGGTCATGTATGATACTGCATACAACACCTGCACCCCCTAATGCAGGGGAAAAAGAGGGTTTAGATTCTTTAGTGTGTACTGAGTCTTGCTTTGAAAATCACGTAGCAAAATCAAACTGATATTCTCTTGTGTGTGGGAAACAGAACTTGGGTAGGTTTGTTCAGAGTTGGTTTTTTTTTCAGCTGATTTATCACATTTGAGTTCCAAAACTTTGTTCCCCGCTTAGCAGGGAATAGTGATAAGGTGGTTTCTGTACTTGAGCAAATGTAAGGGTTTGATGAAGTTGTGTACTTTGCTCTCTTGTTACATGTTTGGTTTCTCTCCTGCAGTGGGGGGGGGTTCAGCTGGGGTCAGCTCAGGGGAAGGGGAGAGGGAAGGCCTGTGCTGGGAACTTGGCACCAGAGTGATCCTGGCTTTGGCAATAATTCCTTGCCAAAATAAAAAGTGCTTTGTGTTGCTGTCAGATAGGTGGTCTGGCTCTGGTGAGCTGTTGGGAAGTGTTCATGGTAGAGATCCTACTGGGAAGAATTTTATGGAGAGCTGGGGGTGGGATGAGCTTCAGTTAACACTGATCCAGAGGAGATGGGTCTGGGTAGGACAAGGGTCCTGGCTGAACATCCTGGTTGTTTCTTTTCAGGTGACTGGAACAGGAGATGGTTCTGCAGGATGGTGAGAGCTGCCCTTGCAGTTTGGTTTTACCTGTGTGGTCTTTTAGGAGGAATGGTTTGGATTGGAAGGGACCTTAAAGATCATGTAGTTCCAATCCCCTTCCTTGGTCAGGAACAACTTCCACAGGAACACCTTCCACTATCCCAGGTTGCTCCAAGCCCCATCCAACTTGTCCTTGGACACTTAAAGAGATGGGGCAGCCACAGCTTCTCTGGGCAACCTGTGCCAGGGCCTCCTCACCCTCTTAGTAAAGATTTTTTTCCTAATATTCAATCTAACCCTGGCCTCCGTCAGTTTGAAGCCATTCCCCTTGTCCTCTCACTCCAGGCTCTTGTAAAATGTCCCTCTCCAGCTTTCCTGCAGTTACAGAAAGCAGATTTAGGTATTAGATGGTAAACATAAATAAAATCTATTTCTCAAGGCTGATTTTCTTCCTTTCTTCATATTTAATATTTCTTACTGTGCCTGAACGAAGTGGAAGGACGCTTCCCATGCTGCAGGTGTGTGTGCAGGCAGGACAGAACTGCTGCTGCACTGACACGTGTGGGCTGGGCCCGAGCAGTGACACGCTGGAGGTGTGCAGTGCCTCAGTCCTGCTTTGGGGAGCTGGAGGGGGACTTGGATCCTGAGTGGAATTCGGGAGTGCTGCAAGACTTGGGAGCGCCTCGATGTGCCGAGCTCCCACCTCCACTAGAGGGTGTGGAGCTCCGCAGAATGTTTGGCTTTCACTGAAACTGGAAAACCGGGAGCCTTTTCTTCCTGTAATGGGATGCACAGGCAGCGAGGCCACGGTGGGATTACATCCCAGGTCTGTGCCTTGGCAGCAGCCCAGGCTGCCGGTGCATTATGCAATTCCCAGCCGGGCTCTCCGGGTGCTCTGTGGCACAGCCGGGAACTGCTCCTGGGCAGCGTCTGTGCGGGGGGAGGCAGCTCAGCCCTGGGTTTGATCAGGGCCCAGCTCCAGTGGTACCTGGGAGAGGCTGCTTGCAGGGATAATGTGCGTGTGCCAAGCTCCCTTTCCTTCCACCTGGGGACAGGTCCCAGCTCTGGGACAGGTCCCAGTGTCCTGAGCCTGCCTGTGAGATTCTCCATCCGAAGGAGTTGTTACCAATGTGGTGACCCGGCTGAAAGGGCACTGGTGTGAATTAACCCAAGCTGAGCTGTTTGGAGAGCGCAGTGCCAGCAGGGAAGGAAAGGGATGGTGTTTTCTGCACACTGGTCCCTCCCTGCTCATCCCTCTCTGTGCCCTGGCTTTTGCTGGGCCTGATAGTGTCCTGCAAGGCAGAGCAGAAGGACCCTGGGGCCGTGGTGGGTGGTACAGCAGTGGTGCTCAGCACTTGCATCCTGGTGTGCTCATCCACGGGCAGGAGTGATTGTGGGAGGTAGGTCAGAGACCAACTGTATCCTCTGGTGCCAGATCTTGGTACAAAGCCAGCTGTGGAGCCCCAGCCAGGGTCATAACCCAGCCAAGCAAATCCTCCATCAGCTGAGCGTGAAATGGATTATTTACGTGTGCAGCTCAAAAATAACAAGGAAGGAGGCAGAGGTGTTTGCATGGGCACTTGTGTTTTACCTGAACTGCAGGCAGCCCAAATCCCCAGCACTGGGGCTGGGCTGGCATCCAGTCAGACCCTGAGGAAAGGGAGCAGGTCCCCTGTGGGCAGGGGAGATGGCTGGGCTGCAGCAGGCAGCTGCAAAAGTAGGGCAAGTCGGCAAGCAACGGGGAAGAAAACCTCTTTGTCCTTCAGAGCACGTCCCAGTGAGTGCCTTGCTGTGGCTGTGGCCTCTCCCCTCCCACTAAGCCCTCAGCCCCCATAGCCACGAGGCCACAGTGCTCCTCCACTGGGTCAGTCCTTGAAAGCTGGCCAGGAACCAGCTCCACGCTGGGAGCCCAGCCCTGCTGTGAGGCTGCCTTCTGCTCTCCCCTCTTCTGCTCCTGCTTTGTGCTGAGGCTGGAAGAGCTGTGAGGTCTGTGCCTGGCTGGACCTTGAGCTGGGGCAGGAATTGGTTCACAGTGTCAGTGTGTTATGCAAAGGGTTGAACTTTGCATTGTCGGAAGAGGAAATGTCTGTACTTTCGCTCTGAGCTGTGCAGGAATTGCGAGTGTGCAGATCTGGGGCTGTGGCCACTTCTGCTGGGTAAACAGCCGGGGAACTGCCTGGTTCCCACCTTTCCTCTCCCTCCACCACCTGCTGAGGTGGCTCTGGCAGCTTTCTTAAGAGTGTGACATCTGGGAATAGGGCTGGCAACCAGCAGTCCAGCCCAGATCCTTCCAGTCAGCATCACTCAGCTTTAGTGAATGTTTGCCTCTGCTAAGAGACTGCTTTTATCTGCTCCCTCGGGAGCTGTTTCTAGGTCTGGCTGTAGCACTGCTCTTCCTTCAGCAGCAGATAAATTCCTGTGGTCTCTGCTGGAGGGAGGGCACAGGCTGCAGGAAGGTCACGTCTGCTGTCTCACTGCCCTGACCCTGGGGAAGGACAAGGCTGGGCTGGGCACAGCCTGAGCATCCTTCGGGCTCTCAGCTCCCACCAGAGCCAGGATTGCGTGGCAGTTCCTGTCAATCACTGTGATGACGAAGGGAGGGGGCAATCAAAGAAACCTTAAGAATATATATTTTTAAACCACAGCTAAGAAATCTGCCACGGCTTCAAGTTGAACCTTCCAGCCAGAGGTGAGCAGGCTTAATTTGACAGCTATTTCTTAAATATTTTAAAAGCTGCCCGGAATAAACTGAATGCTTCCGAGTAGTGACCTAAATTCCACTTGCTGTAAATTTCATTAGAAAGTGGATTTGTGTGCCTGCCAGGCCGCTTTGCAGCTTCATTGATCTGCCCAAACCATGTGCTGTGCAAGTGCCTTCCTCAGCAGATTTTTACAGAACTCATTGCTGCGTGCTGCTAGCCTGAAATGTGGCTTGTTTTCTTCCTTTTTCTCCCCCTTCCTCTTTTTTTTTTTCCTTTCCTTCCTGGTGCAAATGCATCATCTGTTTACTAATCACGTCGCATCGTTAGCAGCGCGGAGTCATCCCACCGGCTGTGTGGGCACCGATATAGCAGCTGGGAAGGAAAATGTCACTCTCTTCAGCTCGCTTGATGTGCATTGCGCTCAGGTCCCCATCCCACGCTGTGGAGGCCAAGGACTTTTGCAACCCTGGGAGCTGCCTGCAGCTCTCTGCTCTCCAGCAATGTCACCTGTGGTTCTGACAGCCCCTCGAAGAAGCCTCCCTTCCCTTCTGCTGTCCCCAAGGCAATGTCTATCCCTGTGCAACCATGGCTTCGGATCTTGTGGAGAGGTGTGATGGTAGCACAGATGGCAGAGGCTGAGCCTTACTAGGGAAAAAATGCCTGGGGAGATGTGGGAACACCAGACCTGTGGCTGCAGGAGCAACACGTATCTCCCCAGGCCTGAGCAGGGTCACACAGGTGATGTCGAGTTCCCTTCCTGTAGCATGTTTGCAGCCCACCTGCCTGGGTTAAAGGTAGTGTGGGAGGGCTCCATGTAGCACCCCAGGGACACAGGGCCTGTGCAAACCCACAGCTTCTGCCATGCTGTCAGACACAGAACAACTGTCGGGGTGGGATGAGTTACTGGGCGAGGGGAAAGCAATGTGTCTTTGTACTGCTGTAGCTGGGGACTCAGCCCTGCCAGACCCACTGGGAGCCCTGGGCTGTCCCTGTGCCCCTGGCACTTCTGCTGTTTGCTCTGCGTGGAGCTGATGCTCCTGTGGGAACCTCCAGCCTGGGGACAGACCACTTATCATCATGAAATCCATGTTTTTAAAGCCCCTGTCCTGCATTCTTTTGAGGAGGGAGCTCTCTTGGGCTGAGTTTGGCAAGATATCGGCAAGGCAGATTCCAAGGAACAGCAGCTTTTCTGATGCCTCCCCTTCCCCTTTGGTTGCCATCCCCTTTGGTGATGCCTAGTGCTGGGATCCTGGCTGTCCTCTGCACTGGGAGAGGTGCTGCTCCTCCTCTGCCCCAGGACTGTGATTTATTTTGGGAAGTTAAGCCAAAGGTCTGAACAAAGAGGTCACAGCCCGGGCCAGCAGTGTCCTGGGGACAGGGCCTTGCTGGCTGCCAGAACCAGACCGGAGCTAAATTAATTTCCCATAAATCTGAAATGCTCTGCTGGTTTCCCAGCATCTCTGCTGGAGTTGCCTGTTATTTATTTCCCCAAGGTCTGAGATGTGCAATAAGTTTTGCTAAGCTGATGACCCAGGTCCATTTCCTTCCTGCTGCCAAAACTCTAAGCTTCTCCTTACTCTGGCCCTTGATGCGGGGTTTCTCTCCTGGCACTAAGTGGCTTCACCTGTCCCCAAGCCTTGTCTGTCCCAGTTGCAGGAAAGGCAGGGAGGAAGGAGAGCTGGAGGCAGGAGGTCTCCTGGCTCTCCTCTGTTTTGTTTTTGGGCAGTGTGGATGGTTCAGCCCCTTCGAGGGAAGGCTCTGCAAGCTCACCTTGGCAGGTGAGCAGAGGCACTGGGGACTGTGCCAGCCTGGACATGGCTGGGTGCTGGGATGGCACTGGGAGCTTCCCTGCCCGGCACGGGGAGGCTGGAGCAAGTGCAGCTCCACTTGTCAGTGCCCAAGAAAGGGCTGGTCAGAATGTAGCTGCCGGGGAAGCTGGATTTAAATGTTGGGAGCATCACCAAAGCAGCTGTTTCTCTCTGCAACCCATGATGGGGTTAAGTGAGAAATGAAATTTGTCTCTATCTCCTTCCTTGTGCTTTCTCATCTCCGCCAACGGAGTGAAGATGGGAGAGGATTTTTTTCCTATATTTAGCTTTGGAGAAATTGCTAAAACTAATCGGCTTTAGGATTCTGGGTTCTCTCTTTTATTTTATCTTTTCCTGTCACTAAGACCTTGTCATGTGGCTGTGGACTGCGGCTCGCTGGCTGTCTCTGTTTGCTGGGCTTTCATGGAGTCAATTAATAACCCATAAAAATAACACCTCCAGCTGTTCCACTTGCAGCTGCCGGGCTGGAGTCTAATTACGGGGCCTTGGATCCCAAATCCTGCTTTGCATGTAAAAGTGCCAGTGAATAGGAAGAGGCAGAGGAGATGGCAATGCAAAAAAAGGAATGAGGTTTGGGGGTCTATTTTTAGCCTTTTCAAGGCAAATGTAAAAAGACCCTTAGGCTGCTTGTGTCCTGCTGAATCTGATCACATGCACAATATTGTTCCCATGGCACAGCACAGCAGCCAGGGTGGGTTGGGGCTTATTTTTGGCAGTTAGCTTGCCTACATTTAAACCTCCTTCTGGGTTAGTTTGAGCAGTGCTGTGTTGTGGCTTACATCCATGTACTAATGGGTCTTTTGCAATCACCTCTGGTTCTCTGTTGCTGACAGTGTTGGATGTGTCCACAGCAGTGACGGGAAGGGAAGGCACACAGCTGCTCACCCAGTGCATCTCAGAGTGGTGGTAAAGGGGTGCCCAGGCTCCCTCAAAAAGTCCTTTCTGATTGACTGAGATACAAAATGAATTTAGCTGGTGGATAGGCAATGGTCTCTCTTCCATGCCATTCTACCTGTTGTGCACCCTTCTCTGCTTCCCGAGCTGGGTGTGATCTCTGGGTGAACCTGCTGGGTTCTGGAGCCTGGGGTCTTGCCTCTGCTGGGCTGGTGCTACCTTGACCCCCCCACTGCCATGTTCACCTGCCTCTTGCCTCCTCCTGTGTGTCAAGACTCATCCCCTTTCTTGCTCCCCACAGAAGTGGTGTGGCAAAGGCCCAGGAGGGCTCAGGTGCTCAGGGGGTCTTGGGGAGGGGGCACAAACAAAGCACTGGCCTTGTCTCCAGTCTTTGTCCAGGGAGTTGTCCTGGGGCATATTGGTCCTTTCCATCACTGGGCTCTTGTTTAATTCAGACTCAGCCTGGCTGTGACCAAAAGCGAATCAAACAGCTGTTCATTAGCTAATTTCAAATACTTAGTGGTCACACATTAGTCTGAAACCACCAGCTGGAAACCACAACTGCAAATAGTCTTCCTGTGCTGGAGACCATCCCCTTCGTCAAACCAAGTTATTTTGAGACTGATACTGGAACCTGCCCTCAGAAAAAACTCTGACACCTCCCACTTGCACAGGGGTTGCAGAACCAGTGCTTGACTCAAAAGGCAACTCCACCTCTTCCCTGTCTGCTCAGGTTCCCCCTGACAGCTACCAGAGCCAGGAGGTGTTAAACATCTCATCTCTCATCCCCAGGGAGATGAAGCCAAACTCTCAGGTTGTGTCCCTTCAGTGGAGCTCTGCTACCAGTTCACTCACCCAGGGACAGAGGATGTTATCAATCTGTTCAGCCTTGCCTAGCAAAGCGATTGCAAACGTGGCTTTCCGTCACGCAGTACATTAGCCAAATTAATTCCAGGACAGGCAGCCAGTGGTGCTCGAGGCCCAGACAGATTAATGCTGCAGCCGTGTCAAAATCAGCAGAGCTGCTGCCTGCAACGTGCCAGCTGCCTGGACACAGCCAGCCTTCTGCTCAGCCATGCCCCTCCGGAGCGCCGAACCCGCTGGAATCAGTGACACAGACAATTCCATCGGAAGGAACATCTGTCTCTGAACTGCGCTCTCATTCAGGCCTCCGCAGCCGCCGAGAGTGGGTGACATTTTTTATGTGTCTTGCTTGCTTTCTTTAATCTCCCAAACACAGGCTCGCCTGTGGAGGCACAAGGAAGGTTCCTCCCCCGTGAGAAGGGAAAAGAAATTAGCCAGCAGATTGAGCATGTATAGCAAATAATGAGATTGCCTTGGATACAGGACCGGAATTCATGCAAAGGATGATGCTGATCGGAGGAGATAAGCAGCATTTCTAGGGTCTGCAAGCAGCCTCGTGAAACTCGTGTTTCTCGAGTTCTAAAACACGCTTGGATGAAAGCTGCCAACACAGGCCTGATCCACAGACAGTGTGATTTAAAAAATAAACCCTGAAATAGCTGCGCTGGTAGTAATTTTGGTGTGCAAGTGCCTCATAATGCCTCATTTTCCTCCAGGCACAGGAATAAGCTGCACAGATACGGGCACTGTGATGCTGGCGGAGCAGCAGCCACAAAGGAGGCTTGTCCTGACGGAGCCCCACTGAAAGGTGCTGTGTTTGCCCACAGGGTGCAGAGCCAGCACTGGTGGAGTCAGTGCGTCCTTTAAAAAGAGCTGGATTTGTGCAATACTTTTAATAATAAGTAGTTATTTATTATTATTCCTCTCATATTTAAAAAAAATAATAATTATCAGCATGTTAGAGGCAAATGGGGACAACGTCTCTACCTGGAGAGTGACCCAACAGCTTGATTCAGTGCTTGTTGAAGTAGCTGAGAGTATTTGTACTGTCAGACTCATTCAAAGGAGGGATGGTAAACAGCCTTTGTTTTTATTTTTATAGGAAATTTACTCATCGTTGCATTTGCTGAGCCTCTTGGCTGAGACTGCTGTTTCTCTAAGCATTGACTGATCAGATCCTGGCAGTCCTTTAAGTCACTTAAAGGGATGACTGGAAACAGGCTGTTCCCTGTGAGGTAGGTACCAGGAAGCTCCCAGGCAGTGGCACATAGACACACAGGTATGTGTCCAAAGGCAATTAGAAAAGCTGGGCGTTCCCAACAGCGCAGTGAACCCTTCCTTGCCCACAACCCCAGCTCCCTGTATTATGAGCTTGACATCTTCAACAACAATAAAATACCTCAGCAAACAAGTCATCCAAGTGTTTCCATGGGGGATACGGGAGGAGAGTTTTATTTGGTATTTTGCGCCCCCAATGTCTGAGAGATAAAATAATCCTGTGGAAGCCCCAAGGGGTGTTTCCCCCTCCTTGTGCTCCCCCAAGAAGACGGTGCCATCAGCCTTTTAGGTGTTACAAATATCCAACACGGGATTGGAATGCGTGTTGGATCCGATGCTCCATCCAGAACATCCGCTCCAGCTCCTCGTGCTTTAATTATTTCTGTACGAGCAGCCCCCCCCTGCAGCACCACCTGCTCACTTTTGTTTTAGCACCGCACGGCTCCTGAGCAGCGACACTGAACTCCACGCAGGGAGCCTTGGATGGTTACGGGCTTTGCAGGGAGAGCGTGTGGATAAGGGCTGGGATGTGTGCCACACGCTCCTCCCGATTCATCTATTTCATGAATCAGGACTTGGGTCCTATTTGCTAATGTCTGTCTGCGTAACCTTTGCTATGTCAACGGTGCCTGTGCTCTGATGTCACAGCTGCTGCACTCGGAGAGCTGGCAGCTGGTGTCCCTGGCCAGCTCCCAGCCTACAATTCAATTTTCCTACCAGTCACTCGAGAAGACAGGAAAAAACATGTTTCTGACTCTTTGTGGCATCAAAACATAAAGGGCTTCAGTTTACAAGGTCATTTAAGGCTTTTCTACAGCGTGGCAAACGGGAAAGTACAGCTAAATCAATCAGTGGTATAAAGTTAATACACCTTCACTTACGGCGCACTGAACTACAGTAAACTAAGGCTGGTTTAATTCTGAATAAAAATCTCAGCACAAGAGTTTAACACCTTCTAGGTATGGTACATTAACATGCCCTCTCTGAACACAGGCCAGTCTGGAGATATTTTTACCCTTTTCCCAATCTTGTGAATAGTGGAAAATTACCACAGAGCTAAAAGGCAGGAGTGTTTGGGGATAAGGGAACCACCCACGAAGAGAAGAGCTGTGGTCTCCTTTCTTATGCTGACTTGCTGTGTGACTTTTTCTACAGCATTTTGTCAGCCTCAATATTTATACCTGCATTTTGGGATTATTAGTGTCTTCCCTGCCACTACAAAGGGCTTGAAGGTCTTCAGAGGAATTTCTCCTCCTGTGTACTGTTTCCCCAGTACGGGCTGTCCAGAGAGCGTGCAAAAATATGTAAAGCTGACACAGATGAGCACAGTCAGGTCTGTGTCTGGAGGGCTGAACCTGGGTGTCACATTTAGTTTTAAGAGTAAAGGAGTGAAGGAATTCACACCTCCTCACATCCAGCACCATCAGGTTCTGTCTCCCTAGACTGACAAGGGAAAGAAAAAATGGTGACACCCAGTGAAGTACCCGTGATGCATTAAATAATAACTGTGTAAACCAGAATCAATGTCCCCAGGGCATAGCTCTGTCCCATTAGCTGTTTGTCAGTCATCACGCTTATTATAGCGGGGAATGTTATAATTTGGGGCCTTTTTCACGGTTTTAAAGGTTCAGGAAGGAGGTATTTATTTCGATGTAGCCAGTGGTACATAAAAAATTCCACCAACTCAGACGGGACTGATTTGTTAGGGAATGGCTCTTGAAGCATTCAGTTTGTCTGAGCTCAAACTCTCATCCCTTTTCCACACATTTTAATAAACATACGGCATAGCAGCAAGGCCTTGAATGAACATGTTCTCTCTTGTCAAGAACTGCTGACAACCTCCTTTCTTTACTACAACAGCTCTGAAGATCAGACCTGCTGGACAGTAAGAAGTTAGATTTGCTTCACTTTTCTTCACTCCCTGGGATGCAAACAAAAGAAACCAGAGCAAGTTCCTGCCTGCTGAAATTCCAGGGGTTTGAACTACATTCCAGCACGGCCGGGAGGCGTTTTTGAACCTTTTTTTGGTATACATCAGCCCTGCACTGCTCTCAGGCAACTGCACTTTAAGTTAGGTATTATTAATTTTAAAGGTTTGACTACCAATAGTTCTCCTTAATTTCCATGGCAATATTGCCTGAAACAAGATAACAATTGCTTTGAGTTGTATAACCAAAGTTCCTAACGTGAAGGAATGCAATCCAGGAAAAGTGCTCAGATGGAGGGAACTGACCGACCTTGCATAACCTCCCTGGGGCCAAACTTCCCTTCCTATCTAGCAAGCTGCATTCCATTTTTTGCTGAAAATATTGAACAGTTTGCACTTTCAGCCTGTGTCCTCTGGGCTTCCGTCTCCAGCATGCCTTACAGCTTTCCTGAAATGTTTCACCCACACATTTATTCCTTTATACTCCTGCTAATGATGCATGGCTCGAGCTTCCATATTGAGAAGATGTAACAGGGATATAAACGATAATAGAAACTTTTAAAACCATATTACTTTCCTCTTCTTTGTGTCTCTTGCTAAGATTATTATTTCTGCAGAAAACAGCTGAGACACCTATCATGATTGATTTAGACATTAAATTAAGGAGTTCAGTGCTTTCACACTTTCAATAAACTCCAAATATCTTTAAAAGTTTCTTTTCTGGTTATGTGGCCTTTTGGTTAAGTAGAATAGTGGCAGTCAGTAAAAATTAAAACATTTCCCAGAATCTAAAGAGAGAAGTGTTATGAACAAAGAGGAATCTGAGTGGGCGTAAATTCCTCGCCCTGCTACGCCGGTAGGATTATATCTCAGACTTTCAGAGCAGGAAAAGGATGTTACAGGCATAATGGCAGGGAATATCAATCAGATAACTACATCTAATTACCGAGTTACTAGATTAACTAGTTAAGTTCAGCTACATGAAGGCAACTGGCCAAGCGCCACAACAGAAACAAGATTCAGAGGAACAATTTCTCAACACATTAAACAAGTTCTTGTAAGGACTAGTTTTAGATCAGACAACAGACTGTGCTTGGCTAACTAAAAGACAGAAGGTTTGTGTAAGAAAGAACAGTAGCCGAATCCCTTGTTACTAGTAACTACAGATTCAGCCTTCCTAAGGAAAGAATTGCACCTAAAGGACAGGAAAATGACACTGAATTTTAGTAGATTTATTTTCAGAGGCAGTGAGCCATTAACAAAAGATGTTTTGGGTAAACAAAACACGTTGGTTGCGCTGTTGAAGGGGGCAGAGGCACGGGCCCCTAAATTTGAAGTCCTTATTTTGACACAGCTTTTGATACTCTGGTGCTGTACAAAACACAGCTGGTCGTGCCATGTCCTGCTCTCTCAGGGCGCTGAGCCAGGCTGGGAAGGCTGCGGGTGTTCAGCCTGGAGAAGGAAAGAAGGCTCCGGGGAGACCTCAGAGTCCCTCCCAGCGCCTCAAGGGGGCTCGTAAAAAAAGGTGGAGAGTGACTTTGTACAGGGGCAGATTGCGACAGGACAAAAGGGAACCGCTTTAAGCCAAAAGAGGAGAGAGTTAGGTTATATGTGAGGAAGAATTTTTTAACAATGAGGGTGGTGAGCCAGTGGCGGGGCGATCCCTGGAAGCGCTCAAGGCCAGGCTGGAGGGGGCACGGAGCAACCCGGTGTAGCGGAAGGCCAGGGTGTGGAACACGGTGAGTTTTCGCCGCCTGTCACCGCCAAACCCCCCCTGCGGCTCCATGGCCGCCCGTCCCCCTCACGCTCCGGGGGCAGCTCCGCGCATGCGCTGCCGCTCTCCCGCCCCCCGGCAGCGCGCAGGCGCGCGGGCCGCCCCCGCCCGGCCCCGCGCACGGCGGAGCCCGCGCCCCCCCCGGCGCTCCCGCCCCGCCGGCATGAGGGGACAGCGCGGCCGGACCGAGCGAGCGGTAAGCGCGGCGCGGAGCCTGCCCGGCGCGCACCCTGCCCTGCCCTGCCCTCCCCTCAGCCCCTCTGCCGCCGCCCTGCCCCCGCGGCAAGTTTCCCATTGTCCGCCCGCTGCCTGCCGGCTCCTCTCAAGCGCTGACCGCGACGAGCCCCCGGGAGCGGCCGGCGCTGCTCGTGGCGGGCGGGGGGTGGTGGTGGTCGTGGTGGTGGGAATGGGGATGGTGGGGATGATGATGGTGGTGGTGGTGGTGGGTCGGGGGGTCGCGGTTCTCGGGCGGGTCACGGCGGCGCCGCCGCGGCCGCTGCGCTGCCCGGCCCTGGACGGATCCCCCCGGGGCAACGCGGGGATGTCACAGCGGTCCCCCCGTCCCGTCCTGTCCCCTCCCGGAGCGTCCCGGATCTCGCAGGGGCTGTTACAGGTGCGCCCTCGCTCTACCCCCAGTCCCGTCCTGTCATCTCCCGGTGTATCCCGCATCCCTCGGGGGATATCACTGGTGTCCCCCCGCATCCTTTCCCGTCCCCTCCAGGCGTGTCCCGCATCCCGCGGGGGCGGCGCGGGGCTGTCACAGGTGTCCCTCCCATCCCTTCCTGTCCCTTCCCCGGGTGTCCCGCATGCTCCGGGACACCGCGGGAGTGTCACAAGTGCTTCCCCCCATCCCGTCCCGTCCTTTCGAGGAGTGTCCCGCATCCCACGTATCCCCCTGGAGCAGCGCGGGGCTGTCACAGGTGTGTCCCCTCCATCCCCTCTCGGGGTGTCCCGCATCCCTCGGGACAACACGGGATTGTCACAGGCGTCCCCCCTATCCCTTCCTGTCCCCTCCCGGCGTGTCCCGCATCCCTCCGGAGCAGCGCGGGGCTGTCATAACTGTCCCGTCCCATCCCTTCCCGGGGTGTCCCGTATTCTCCCGGGACACAGCGGGGCCGTCACGGGTGTCCCCCCATCCCTTCCCGGGGTGTCCCGGCTGCGCCGCGGCGGGAGGAAACGCGGAGTTTCTTTGTTGTGTAACTCTCTTTTCCGTACGAGGATTACAGAGGGCTTGCGGCTGTTTGTGCTGATTCAGGTGGTTTTTTTTTTGTAAAATGCAGGGTAGTCATGGGTAAATTCCGCTCTGGAATGGGGTGTCGGAGAACTTTCCCGCGGCTCTGGGGGTTGTTGTTGGCTCCTGCCGTGTCCGAGGAGCCGCCGAACCCCGCTCCGGGGCCGGTGTCGCTCCCGCAGCGCTGCAGGAACGTGAGAGCGCGTTGAGGACAGAAAAGTAAAACGAACTTGCTCTAACAAACCCACTTCTCTCCAAAACGACGCTGGCTCGCAGCCCGCGGCTCATCTGCAAGTGCTGCTGCCAGGATTTTTCAATAAACGTAATTGCAGTCGAGAGAGTTCGGGTCAAGCCGGGGAAAGCAGACACGAAACATTTGGAGGAACTCCTCTCCGTGTTGCCAGTGAAATTTTTTCTGGCCTTATAGTGGAATTTTTGCAGTTTCGTCCAGTTTGGTTTTTTTCCCCAGCTCTCTCTTAAGTTTCTCTCTCAAAAGTTGTTATTAATTTTATTTGGCGATTATAAAGGAATGCTTTCTATCACTGTGCTGTGGTCATCCTTTTTTTTTCTTTCTTCCTGAAAACAGGAATTTTTAACATTTCTTTCTTAACCTCTTTTTGTCTTTTCTGTATTTATTTATTTATTTATTTATTTAAAACCCAGTCCCGGTTCAGCACGAGCCCTGAGCAGGGCAGCCCACATACAGTGCTGGGGGGCTGGGAAATGCTTCTGTGCCCGTCGCTGGGATGTGTCAGTGTTTGGTTCTCAGCAGCAGCACAGGAAGTCTCACCATCCTGAGGAAGAGTCATAAACCCTGCTAAAGATTTGTTACTAAAAGCGGCCTGAAAATGTGCTAATTTTATGTCATGTTTGGAAGAAATGATAAGTCATTTCTGACATATATATATATATGTAGCTTTTCAAGGCCCCTTTGGGTCTTAAAAATAAGTCGTCAAGGAATTGTGAAGGGTTTCCTGTGGAATTGCTCGCGTGGTACCACGCACGGAATAATTGTATGAGGAAATTGAAAATGGCTTCCTACGTCTGACAGATGGTTTTAAAAATTCTCTTTTTCAGGTTTGAGTCGACCTCACACTCTGCAGCGATGGTGCAGAAGTACCAATCCCCCGTACGGGTGTATAAACACCCTTTTGAGTTAATTATGGCTGTGAGTATTAATTTTTGCTGTAATTTTCTTCTTGGCAGTCCCTTCTGTTGCTGAGTACTTGCTGGGCTCTGTTTCGTAGGTGCTGTAGAACATACAAAGCTGGAACAATAGGCAAAATATGAGATGTATGTGTTTTGATGGCTGCTTCTCTGGCCAGAGTGTTTTGGGTTTTTTTAGATAATGTTCTCTGATTTCCCTGTATTTTAGATATAATTTACAGATGAAATTTACAGGTGATAATTTTTAGATGTTATTTGAAAGTTAGAGCAAAAGTAGGCTCGAAGTGTACTGCCCAGTTGATTACTGGGAGCAAACTCTTCTAGAATGGGAGAAAGTGTCGTGTAAGTTGATTAAAAGGTTGTTGTGGTTGTGTCTTCATCAGGGTAGAGTTTACAGGGCTCGAGAGCACAAAGAAAGCCGTGAAAGCAAAGATAAGCCTGAGTGAAAAAAGAGAAAGAACACTGGTGATACTTTCAGGGAAGCAAAGAAAAAAGCTTCTAGGGAGGTCAGAGAGATGAACAAAAAGCCTTTTGGGTGCTTGGTTGCTAATTTGTGTGATAATGTTACAATAGTGATTTTAAAAAAAAAAGAAATCCTAATTAGGTTCCCTCTTCTTTGTCTCTCTCCCCTTCTCCCTCCCTCTTTCTATTAAAAAAAAAAGGAAGTAGGTATTTGACATTTTAAAGTCCATTCAGCTGAAACCGCAGCTGTGGGGCTCTCATTAGTTACAAAGAGCAGTTAAAGAGCTTTTCCCTGATAAAACCAGTTAAAACTAAATCATAGCCTAAATAATAATTGTTTTATTTCACTTGCTGAAAAATACTATGTCTAATGGCCTCAGAGGAGAGTTTTAGAAGTGCTCTTACTGTAAATATTTAGATAGATCACATGGTTTGGAGTGCAGAGTTCCTCACAGAAGTGATCCTTTGCAGTCCCAGGGCAAAAAAAAAAGGATTAGGTCACTCTACAGGGAATACTTCAATTTCTTTTTATCTTACTCCTAAAACTGCCTCCACTGTTAGACATGTAGGTCTTGCTCTTGCAAACACTTCAAGGCAGAGAGTGGTTGTTTTCCTGAGCACAGAAGAATCAGACCTCAATATGTTTGAGGTCTTTTAGGACCTTCCTACGCTGACAGCTGGGCTTCAGGTGGTTTCTAATTTAAATTTGATGGTGTATGTAACTTCAGCCTTCAGTGGAGTTATACTGGCTCTTAGATCAGTCAGCCAAAATGAGTTTCTTGGATGAAATTCTCTGGCTATTTGCTGGACTGATAAATCTTCACCTCGCTGTCAAACTGAGGGCAAAAAATTCTTCCCTTGAGTTATTTCTTCAAGGATATTTTGAGTCAAAATGCTGATATCAAGATTTTTCACAACTCTTTATTGGGTGTAATTAGAAACACTTCTGACTATTAATATGAACTGTGAGTTCTCAAACTGCTCTGTGTCTTGGGGGTAATACTTGAAGAATAATCTTTAACAAATATTGGGTCTTTCCTTACTGTAAGGCTTTTCTTCTTTGGAGAGAAAGAGGCTGTGCTACATATGCAATTAGGATAAGACAGTAGTTGAAAAATTAAAAGTGAACTAAGAGGAGAAGAATGTTTATAAAAAGAAACAGCTGAACAAGATCCTTTCTGGGACTGGAGGTTCAGATGAGTGATAATACACATGATTTATTTAGTCTGTGTCAGGGCAGTGAGTTATCACTTGAACTTGTTCAGAATGTGAGCACTGGATGAACATCCTCCTCCTGCCATGTCGCTCCTGATTTTTAAAACTTGTAAAATTCCTGGAGGTGATCCATCAAAAGTGTCCATGCATTTTGTGAAGGGTGTAGAGGAGTTCCTCCATGAGCCAGATTCTGCAAGGAGTATAAACAGTATATGATAGCTTGATGCTTTGTTACTGTTTTGTTACTGTCTTCCCTTGGTGGAATACTGATTGCGTAAGTTGATGAAGTATTTCCAGAATATTTGTGTCAAATTTTGTGCTCACTAAGGTGGAAGCACTACCTTGCATATTCTCAGCCAAAAAAGTGCTATAATGTTGTTTTTAACAGTGCCACCAGCTCTTCTGAAACGAGGTGCATGGCCTGGCATATACCAAGCTTGAATTTAAAGCACTCAACAATGACTTAACAATATGTTTTATTTGATTCTTCTCTTCCCCTCTCATTTATTTGCACCCAACCTTTAAGAGAAGAATGTGCTCTCAAAGGTTTAAACCCAGACACCAGAGATACTCACCTGTCAGTAAAAAGCCTCTTGGAGAAACCTTTGTTTGGTGAAAGTGGCAGCAGGGTTCTGTGTGCTGAGCTATCTAACAAAAATCACTGTTTCTAGCCTGGGTCGTCTTGTGTGGGATCTCATCTTCGTCTTAAGGTGCTGAGTACTTTTAAAAGTGTTATTTGGCAAATTGTCCTCCTTTTCCTGGGTTTTCTGTGGAACTGAAGAGGTAATTAATTCTGTAGAGTAGCAGTGAAGTTCACCAGTGTCAGTGAAGGGATGTGGACTTCACTGTGAAGATTTCCTGGATGATATGTGTTCCAGTTCCAAAGTGGAACTCATTAAGTCAAACTAATATTTAGCCTTCAGATAGAGAAATCAGCATTAAATTCTTCTTTTCTACCAGCAACCAAGTGAATGCCACTTGCAGAGTGGGTCATTTAGACTACAAAATTCCTATTTGCCCACTTTTCCTTTCCTGGGTTTCCAAGAGGTACTTGAGGGAGAATGGAGCACAATTAGCATTCCATTCATGGAGCTCTAGTGTGTTTTGAGAGAACTTTGTTCTCTCTGTGAAGTGCGAGTGCAGCTCTATATTAAGACAAAAAACTGAATTTAATTCCACTTTGATCTAAGCCAAGATTGACAAGACAAGTGCTTTGCAGACAATTATGATATAAAGACTTTTAAAATAGACCCAGTCAGAATTCTTTTCCTAAGTCGAATTGATGTTGAAAATAAGTTCCTCTGTTAATGCTCCTCTACTGAAATACAAAACTCATCTGTTGAACCCTAATATATCTCTGTGGCAGTGCCCTTCAAGGCATGACTCCCTATCTCCCAGGTCTGGGAGGGCACTGGGGAGGTGCTGTGGTTGGTAGAGATCAGATCCATTCTGAAAGCTTCTTGCCTGCCTTCCTCATTAAGGGCCAGCTATGTGAAATCTAGTACAAGCTACTTCCCTTGGAGATTTCCTTTTGCTGGCAAATTGTGTGGTTCCAGGTAATACCCAAGATGCAAATCTTGTAAGGAAACTGCGTCCTGAGCTTGAAAGGACTGTAAAATCACAGGCACAAATTACCATGTTTTAGTCTGACACACCTAACACAGGCATGATGATTTCACCAAATATTTTCCAAAGCTGACATGATGATTTTTTGGCTGTTCTGTGGCGTATCTGTCATAATTAACTTCTTTAAATCTCTGTGTTAGTGTATATATATATATATTTTAAAAAAGCACCCGGACCAACAGCTTGCACAGCTGTTCATCAGACTGAATAGAATCTCGCCTGGCTTTTCCTCCTGTTCCTGCTGGAGTTTACGTAATGCTGGAAGCAGCTGAAATGTGGAAAAATGGCTGTTTACTTAGACTCACTTGTCAAGTTACCAAGGTTAAATATACTGGAGAAAAACTGAGAAGCTGCTTTTATAAAACTTCTAAAGATTACAGATTCAATTTTTTATATTAGCTTAAAGAGGTTTACATTTAAAGTAATACAGGGACTTTGCTGAATAAGTAGTTCTTAATATTAAAAGGCAGTTAAGAACTTGAATCTTCCTTAACACACGAGAGGCTAAAATTAACTTTGGAGATTCGCAGCTCATTTTCAGTCTGACATACTTTAGATAATTCCCCTTGAGTTTAATTTCCAGAGTAAATTTAAATAATGAATAATCAGCTGCAATGGCATTCCAAGGGTGGAATGCAAATGGAAAATAAATAAGATTTTGGAAAAAACACACATTGAATTGAACCATTGACCAGAGGGATTTTTTTTTTTTTTCAGTTTCTGGAAGCTCTGTGAAAAATTTATTGCTCTTCAGCCCATTTAGAAAAAGACCTATTTACAGCCACAAATTACTTAGTTTCAGAGATAAATGTGAATAAAAAAATCAATCTCAACATTTTTCCTTTGTTCTGATGGAATATCTAAAGTATCTCAAGCATGAATCTTTCCTAGTCAGTATAATGTGTACTGTCTTTCATTATATTATCATTTTAATGGTTCAAAGTTGCTGCTTTTGGACAAACAGGCTGCCTGGCTTTATTTGTTTTTATAGATCTGAAAAAATAGCTTTTAAGGCCTAGCTCATGAATTAAAGTATCCCTAAATTACAGGTAGTAATAAGATTGTAGGTGGGATAAATACGCTTCAGCGATAGAGTAGATTAGAAAAAAATTTACCTGTTTTTTCAGATTGAAAAATCAAAGTATAATCCCTTGATCTAGATTGTAATGAGCTTCCTGATCAGGCAGTATGTTATCTCGTCATTATAAAAGTTATTACTTGAAAAAAGTAATTTAAAACAAACCCAAACTGCATCAAGTGCCACACCTGCTCACAGATCCTTGCAATTTTTATTCCTTCCAATCTCGTTTTCTTTTTCCTGGAAAAAATGCATTCCACAGATCACTTGAAGAGGGGCTGAGAGGCTGGTGAGAAAAAAGGAAACTCCTCTCCAAGTGCTTCTGAAAGCACAAAGTAGGCTTTAAATGTGTGGAGAAGGATATGTAGGATTTGTCTTGGGTGCTTAAATCCCGGGGAAGGGAACAGCCCTGAGTGTCCTCTCCCAAAACTGCTCAGCTGTTTTCCCTTCCATTGTAGGACTCCCAGACCCTCATTTACTTTGCTTCCTGCCTTTGTTGAAAACTCAGGCTTGTTTGCTATTGGAAATGTGTTGGTAAAGCTGTTTTGGAGCAGAGCCTTGTGTGGAGTTTCTGATTTTTATATGAAGTGCCCGCAGTTTCGCGGCTGGTTTGTGGTGTTGGTGCTCTCCTGTGTCAGCACACATTGTAAAGAACAAATGACTCTTCGGCCACTTGTTTGGAATGAGCCGTGGGTAACAAACAAATGGAAGAGTTCACTTGAGCACTGGGGAAAAATATTGACTTAGCAGCCTGCTAACGGTGCCGTTTACGTGTTATTTCATGACTTGCTTAGATATTTCCATGGCCGGCTGTTTCCTGTTTTGGGTTTTTTTTTTGTTTTTTTTAGTTTGTTTTTTTTGTGGGCAAACACATGACCTGACTGGGTCTGACAGCTGCAGTTCTCTTGTTCACCAAACCCTTTTAGTCAGTTTTTAACAAGTCTTTTACACTTTAAAAGCTAAACCGCCACTACTGTCACACTCTGAAAGGTGTCAGTAGAAGAGAAATGTGTATCAAAACAGTTCTTGTTGCTTTGTTCTGAAAGCACTCCCAGCTTTTCACCCTTTGCAGGTGTCTTAGCTCTGCCATGAAGTGCTGTTCCGGGTTCTGCTCATCAGCCAGGTCACATTTCCTTTGAGTTAAAACTCTTAAACAGGTGGGAGTGTGGCAAGGAAAGAACTGGTTACATGTTCTGGAGAGTCCTGGACACTCATGGTACTACGGTTGCGATCTGGAAAAGGTGTAACTTCATGCCCATGATCTAACACGTGGTTAGCCTTTAAGGAGCATGTGTTAAAAGCCTTCAAAACCCTGTGGGAAAGAGAGATGGTTATTTTTTCGGTGTTAATTGAAACAAAAACATATTCAGTGAGAAACCTGGAGATCAGAATGAGGTGTTTCCATATGGCATGGCCAGCTCTGTGCACCCCCAGCATGGACAGTCTTTGCTGCCTGTTCTGTGGAGCTCTTAACACTGAGGAATATCTGAACTGCTGTGCTTTTAGGAAACAAGCACTTCATGAAAAAGGGAGTGGAGGGAGATCCTGAGGGACTGGAGGCCACCCCTGAGCACTTCCCATAAACCACCTTCAGAGTCCAGAGTTTGAAACACAGAGTTGAGGGGGTGTTCATTGTAACCAGGATTCCTCTTGCTCTGCACATAGTTCGACTTGAGCGTGTTTCTGGGGGGAAGGCTGGCGGGGTAATCTTTAAACTGTTGCATTCTGAATGTAGAAATGAATCTTCTGAGAATATGAAAGGAAATCTGTTAATTAGCTCAAGTTGAAATTAATTACAGGTTAGTCTTAAATGGTCTATTTTCTTTTCTCCCAAGTGAATTTGTCTTCCAATTTTTCATGCAGTTTAAAATTAGTCTGTATGTATTCTAAATTGGGAACCAGGCTGTTAAGCTGAGTTATTAACTTTTTATCTCATTTTTGTGATATAGTTAAGACAGGTCAGGTTAGCAGCTCATGTAAAATGTTAAGTTAGACCTGTTACAGGTGATTTAATAATTTGGCTTTTTCACAGTCAATCTGCAGCTGGTTTCAGTCAGTGGTGGTTGAGGTCAGAGCCACACCAAGGACCCGCACTGGTGGAAGATCTGGTGGCAACATGGTTGGGAATCTTGTGTTGGAAGAACCATCTGGCATTATCTGGGCTCCACTGCAGCGTGGGGCAACGCTGCCAAAAGACAAGCAGTGAGCCATCAAAATTCCTCTGGAGTTCTTGGCTTTTCTCTGCATTGCTATTGCTCGAGTAATGCTGATTTCAGCCAGGTCCACAGAGGTTTTCAGCCTGTGGTTCACGGGCTCTCTGTTCTAAGGGTCAGAGAAGCATCACCAGGTATGTGGTTTCCCATTATAGCTCAGCTGGTGTTCCAGGTTGCTGCTCTTGCTTTCTTGCAAAGACTGGTTCATCAATTAGGGAGACAGGCTGGTCAAAAGCTGTCCTGGAGGGAAGGAAGATAAATAAACCTTATTGGCCCAATTGCTGAGCACCCCTGTGGCAGCAGGTGCTTGTCCCCCCCACCCCCTGTGGTGTGGGTGCACTTGTGGCCCCAAGAAAGAGTGAGTCAGCAGAGCATTTGTTGGTACATGTTGTGCCGTGGGAGCCCTCGATTCCATGGGGAAATAATTAGGGATCTGCAGCCTGAAAAGTGCAGAAAGCCGGCTGCTCTACCAGTAAGCGAAGGGGCCATTAGAAACCTGATTCAGCAGTTGTCAGGTATTATTTAGCAGTGCAAAGTACTTGCAAATTGTGCTTAATGGCTCGGAGTTGTGGGTTCTGAGAGTTCCTTTGGCATGAAGGGGCATCAGTCCTCACCTTAGAAAAATGAAAATTAAAAATTTATATTTCGTAGGCTCTAACAGGGGGCCACGTGCGAGCGGGCTGGCTGTTCTGCTTTGTATTCACGTATAAAACTTCGTAGCTGAGTGTTCTCTGTCTCAGATTCCTCTGGGGTTTTGCTTTATGATAATTAACTTTGGGTTCTATATATCAGCAAATTTGAAAATAAAAATATGACAGGGCTGTTGGAACATACCGGTTTTAACTCTAGTGGCAGCAGAGGGATTGTGGGAGGGAGCAAAGAGAAGCTACCCTTCTGTATTAAAAATGAATTTTTATTTAAACAGTTTTAATTCTTAATTATACGTCTGTGTTCTCTTAAAGTAGCATTTCAAGCTTTGTTGTGGTCAGATTTATGAAGCTAAATATCTAAATCCGTAGGGTTATGGATTACATGTGGGATAATTACAACAGTTTTCGTTCTGACATTATTTATGTTCTCAATACTTGAGTATAGATGCTTTTGGAAATATATGCAGATCAATTTGTGTAGCAGTTGAAAGCTGCATTGCAAACCTCAACGTTTCAGCCTCTGATAACTTTCTGCCTTGCCCAGTGCCGCTGTAATATTAGATCATATCACTTTGGTAATAATAGATCCCATTCTGTGAAAATGAATATTTCCCTGGTGATGGTCAGGATGGCAACGTGCCATTTCTCGTCGTTTGTGCCAGGGCAGAAGGGAACGGTTTCCTGATGAGAGCACTTCCTTTCTGGAGTGCTTTGTGTCTCTTCATTCAGTGTAAAATGGGAATGCCACGGACATTCAGTCCAGCTCAGGAGCATCAGTCAGCAGAACCTTCTCCAGAGGACTTTTTATTTGCTGGCTGTTTCATTCGGTGTGTAAATTATACTACATGATTTGCAAAACTGTCTTTGCTCT